>BPTQ01000001.1:292399259-292647262 GCA_019973895.1 Chrysanthemum seticuspe
ACCAACCAGTTGATTCCAGTTTGAACCACATTTAAACCAAGTTCGTAGAAACTTTACCTATTACCAACTACAACACGAACTAAACCTAACCCAAACTATACCTTATCACATCAAAACCCAAGATATAACCGATGTAGACACGACCCTTGAACATTCGAACATAGAGGAAAAGTGTAAAAATACGTCAAAGGTCAAACACAAACATAAACTCGAACACTAGTAATCTGGAAAAATGGACAAAATAATCATCAGAAATCCAGTCAAATCGAATCAAACTAGTTATTATTATATTCGATCACATCTCAAATCATTTTCGTACATGTTTAGTCAACAATTTTACCACAAACCTAATCGACGAAACATTCTCGAACTCAAGAATAAACACAAATGTAGAACAGATAAGTCAGAATATATCAGTACAACTTCATTAAAGTCAAGTATACATAAACGATTTTATTGAGAATCAGTTTTAATGTATTCTTGGACAAAATTAAAGTGGTGACAACCTTAAAAGTTTATGGTTTTCGAACAAAGTACAAACCTTTAGTCACCTTATCGAATTAAATCAAAGTAAAGTGAAATATTGTGGTTTGAGTCAATTATTTGAACTTAGTTTCAAGTGTTTTCATTTTGAACGTATTGACGAGTTTTTCAGTTTTAACGTTTAAGTCAAAACTCGTGTTTACCTCTCTAACAAACTAAGCTAAACTGACCTAAAGACTACTAATAAAACAGGTAAAAAGGTCTAATGATCACAAGCTCAAATACAAACACAAACTGGAAACTGCATAAAAATGTGAAAAGGAGATACAAGCTTACAAGTTCCCAGCACAGATGTAGCCAATATAGAACCCAAAACTACACTATTCCATATCAAACCCAATCCAAATCAAGCACAACATCAACCATTATCCATTTCAAAGATGCTTGAACCAAATTTACACCAAGTTTGACCTTAGTTGACCAACCATGAGAATTACTTGAAACTGAGTTACAAGCTTATAACAAGCTATGATAAGCTTGAATAAACTTATTGAAATTTAAGAATAAGCTGTTAAAGGCCTGGAAATAAGATATTAAAACTGGATTTTTGCGACAGTAAACCTAAAAATGTGAAACTTGCATGAAGCTTGAATTAAGACTTGAAATGGAGTACAATGACTAATTTACTTAGTTTGAATACATTAAAACTTAGAATTACATTTTTAAAACACTAATTAAGCTGATTTAATAAAAAATGACATACAAATTTAAAACTAAACTAACTACTCTTATTCTCTCCTTCTCCTTCCTCTTTTATAGCTCCAAAATGTATCTCTCTATCCTCTGATCAATTCCCACTTGGTTCCAGGGTCAATGGATAACTTTTGTGGATGTTGGCTATTGGTTAGGTTTTGGCGGGAAAGCTGATTTTGACCTCTGGGGCTTCTGTTTTTGCAACTAGGGGGGGTGGCTAGGTGATATGATGAGGGGGTGAGAGTGGAAGGTGATAAGGTGATGGGAGAGGAACAGGTGAGAGGTTGCAGGGTGTAGCAGGGCAAGTGGTGGGGAAGCAGGAGGTGGGAGGGAAAGGTAGATTGTTTGACTGAGGTGTTGACCAAGGGGTCAAAAAGGGTATTGGCTGGGGTCATAAAGGATAAATGGCAGGGGTCCAAAACAGATTTGACAAGGCTTGTTTATTTAATGATAAGGGCTAGTTTTGCAATTCTCCAATTCTTGAAGGACCATTCTGCCATTTTTTGATTCTCCAGGGGCCAATCATGCACATTCTGAATTTATAAACCAAGGGCCAAACTTGACAATCTTTGAAAGTTTAGGGACCTAACTTGTCATTTTTGAAAGTTAAAGGACCTAAGTTTTAATTTTGTAAATTTAAATTTCAAGGACTAATTTTGACAACTTAGGAATCCCTAGGGACTTGAAATGATATTTCTCTTTATTTGGTTTTACCAGGGACTGTTTTTGACAACTTTTGAAACTTGGGGGACTAAAACTGCCAATTATGCAAACTTGATACATTTTTTCACCAGATTTTGATATTTTTGCATTTAAAACACATAAAACACTTATTTGTGATATTTTTATCATTTTGATGCATTTCTGAGTGTTTTCAGATGTTTTTGCAGTTTAAATGGTACAAAAATGATGAGTATTTAGACACTCATCAGTAACTCATGCATATTAGCCATCAACATAACAGCAGCATTGGCCTGCAAGTCCTCTATATCATCATCTGAGTCTGCATCTGCCATAAAACTCTGTTCTTTGTCTGTGAGAGTTCCACCAGCTTCATCCTTAAGAGCCAAAAGAAGAGCCTCTTTGAAGTAAGCAATGCCCCTAGTCCTCGGCTTTGGGCATGCATTAGCTAGGTGTCCCTTCTCATTGCAGTTGTAGCATCGAAGACCATTCAACCCATTTTGAGCATTTCCCTATTCCACCACTTGAGCTCTGTTGTTATTCCTACCCACAGCATTAAACCCTTGAGCACCGCCCATCTGACGACCATAACCACGATTCTGAACTTCAACTCGTCCATTGTTCACAACAGCTTGATTCCTTGTGTTTGATGAGGAACGAATGCGATTGTTGGATTTGTTGGAATAACGGCCAAAAGCATTAGCAATCATAACAAATCCTTGTTGCAATGCTTCGAATGGATCGATTTCCTCATTAGCTTCACTGACAAGTGCTTGAGCATTGTTGTTGTTATATGGAACCAATTGAGTTTGTTGAGGTTGTTGCTGTGAAGGAGCATTTGGTGTGGTTGTAGCAGTTGGTTGAGTTGCTGGTTGAGGAGAATAACTATTTTGAGCATACAAGGCAAGTTGTTGATTTTCCGGTTGTGTAGGTGGAGCAATTTAAGCATGGAGAATCCTTTCCCGATCAACTTCCTTTTCATGTGGCTTCAAGTAGTCGTACAACAATCCATATGTAGAGTGATGCATGTTCTTTGCTTTAACAGAGAAAGATGACATACTTCTCCCATTCAGGACCAAGACTACTTAGGAACTTAGTATTCACTGCAATTCTTGGCATGATGATGTTGTGTTTATCTAAATCATTGATGATGTCTGAAAATCGATGATGATAAGACTCTAGTTTCTCTCCAGGTTCAATCATGAAGTTTTCATAAGCCAAGTAAATTTTGGATTCCATATCCTCCTGATTGAGTATAGATCCCTCCATAAGAAGATGAATATGATCCCACATTTCCTTAGCAGTCTTTTGAGCATCAACACTGCGAAGAATTGGGTTTGGTAATCCTAATAGAATATATTGCATTGCAAGCTCATCAGCTTCATAGTGTAGAAGTTCTTGTGGATTCAGATCTGCAACAGTAGCAATGTTGGTTTGTTCATCTCTTGGTGGATTAGCATCTGGATCTCCGGGTACAATCACGGTAGGCATCTGAAATGGACCTTCCAAGATAGCCTTCTTTAAGAACTTTCCATGTGGCTTCTTCAGATCACAAAACCTAAAGAACCTAATCACCCATTGATCGTAGTTTCCCGGAGTGAGCATTGGAGGTCTATCAAGTGATCCAGCCTCATGAATTGATTGTTAGCTGCTTAAAGCTTCACACATCTTTGCAAACCAAGTGGGTTCCTTCATAGTGTTCCTTGATGGATGTTGATTGAATTCATTAGTGTAGGGTTGAACTTGAAGACTTGGTGGTGGTTGAAACATTTGAGGTTGTGGAATTGCTGCAAGTTGTGGAGTATGTTGTTGATTAAATTGTTGTTGATAAATTGCTTATTGTTGATTTCATTGTTGGTGTTGTGGACTTAGTTGTTGTTGACGTTGAGAATAGGTGTAAGGGAAATAGTTAGAGTATGGTGGTTGTGACATGTTGAAAAATTGTGTTGGTAAAATGGATCTTTGTAGTCGAATGAACCTTTGTTGATGAAGTGTCCTTAGGCGTAGAAATCACAATAAACCAAGTAGCACTTATGCGTAAAAATACCAAAGTTACGCGTAACAATCAAGAGTTACGCGTAGGTTTTTCTTACGCGTAAGTAGGGAAAAGACACTAAAGTTATGCGTAGACACAAAGTTAGGCGTAGGATTACCTTATGCGTAAGACTAGGCTTAGGCGTAAGATGAATCTTATGCGTAGGATTTTCTACGCGTAAGCTTATGCTTATGCGTAAGTTTAAGGTTTTGCCCAAATGATCTTTTACACTATCACAGTGCAAAAGATATCCAAAGTCGACGTATTTTCAGGCTTATCAAAGCAAGAAAATACGGAGTAAACCACGAAACTGAAGATCAAACCAAAGATAAAGTTACGCGTAGAACTAGGGTTTTCATACGCGTAGCTTTACTCGTAAATTTTGATTTTGCCCAAAGATGTTTCTAAACCAGATTTTTGTGATAAGATAGCTTCAATATCACCAAAATAACACAAAAGTGTGAAACTTGATGAACCAAAACTCCTAAAACAGTTACGCGTAGAGCGAAACCCTCGAACAAAAACAAGCTTAAAAACGTATATCCACGCGTAAAGGTTGAAACTTTTTGCCAAAAACGATTATTTTAACACCTCAAAACATTGAAAGTACAAGAATCTTGGATTAAAAAGTGTAAAAAATGCGTTTTTAAGCGATTCAAAGACTCAATAGCGAGGCGTGTGTTCTACGCGTAGGACCAAAACCTACTTCAAGAACAATACGTTCACCCAACTATTTGGCGATTGATACCACTGTTAGGTCACTAGTTTTACAACTCAAGTATCAATAGAAGAGATAGAGAGGAGAAGAGGCGGATGAACAACTCACACAAATATTATGCGTATGAAACTAAAGAAAGATTAGGCGTAGCAATAGTGAAAGAGATAAATTGAACAACCACCCTTCAAATGAAGGGTTACAAGAGTATTTATAGGAGGGAAGCTAGGGCAACACTCCTAGTTCCCATCCTTTCCTTATGGGCTTGGGCTTAAGCTCATGGGCCTTCTACATAAGCTTGAAGCTAAAAACAAACATAAAGGCCATAAATAAGCTAACTATTACATATGAGTCACTAACACTTGATTAAGGTTTAGGAATGATTCCAACATTAGGGTTTAGGGTTTCTTGGTTCTTGATTATTTGTATTGCTTGAATTTGCAAAAGGTACGCATATACTTTTAAATTCGGTTAATTATTTACAAGTATTGATCTTTACTTCCGTTGCATGCTTTGATGATATTTAGTAGTTTTATATAATTGTTATGAATCATAAAACCGAACATAATAATGACCCTTTCATTATAGTTTAGCTTGGGAGATTGTTGTTCCCTATTAGAGAGCACGGTGCAAGCCCTTGTTTCGTCCGCCATCTGCCAAAAACAAACCATGGACGTCATTGGTGCGCCATTGGTTCCTCCGCCAACTCACTAATTGATGCCATTGGTATTATTATTATTATTATTATTATTATTATTATTATTATTATTATTATTATTATTATTATTATTATTATTATTATTATTATTATTATTATTATTATAAACATCACTTTTATTAGAAACTCAAATGATTTACAAGAAGTTAGTGGGAAGCCGAGATACTAACTGGGCTCCCACTCCTCTAACTATAGAAAAACTAATCTTACTAAAGATATGAAAAGCAGCACGTGTTCCAATATCTTGGGTCATCGAGAACTTTCGGATACGCTTCAGTAAGGTCACAGCATCCTTCTCACTTTTATTATTATTATTATTATTATTATTATTATTATTATTATTATTATTATTATTATTATTATTATTATTATTATTATTATTATTATTATTATTATTATTATTATTATCATTATTATTATTATTATTATGAGCATGATATTTTTTGTGAGGCCCATAGGTACCAATAACATTTTTTTTTGAGGATGATGTTTTAGTTATTGGTGAAGTGATGAGATGGCAGTCAGGTGCCAGACAAATAACATGTTTTTCGCATTCACTGCACCTAACCCTTTTATAGTTAATTATAACAAATTGACTAAGTTAAACTAACCACCTTTCATGTCTTAATAATACAAGTTTAAACTTAAACAAGATAAATAAATACATAAGTAAACACAAATATATATTCAATATTTAAATTCTTATTAGAAATTAATCAAAGAATTTACTTAAGATTGTTAGCGGAATAACAATTCAAGTTGAATGACAATATTTGGTAATCACCTCACTAAACTTTAACATAAAACTAAGTTAATGTTTAAGTAAGAACTAACTGTTAACCAGGTGAATACTCATGTACTATAGTTCTATTTAGAGGAGTAAATGCTCTTAAATGTGTTTCACATTAATTGCAAAAGAGAAATACTTACACCTTTACAACATTCTCTTTTATAGGCAAGGATCGTGTCGAACCTAGTAACCACCACACAACCAATGATACAAAAAAAATAAATACTTTTGAAAACTCGCATGCATTATTTTAATTACACATTATATTTATGAGTCGAGACATTAATTATTAGGTCGTGGTCGGGTACCGTCGTGCAACACCGTTTGATCAATCAGTACCGATATCATTCAATCACTACTTAAGGTGAGTTCACGTAGCCCCTTTTTCAATATGTTTTCCTTGGAGGAAAAGGGTACTCAAATTAAGTTTAACTGTTTTTCATGATGTGATACTTTGTTTGCTTGTTTTTGGACAATATATGCGTTTGATTGCGATTATGTGCTATGTTGGATGTTTTCTTTATCTGTGTTCATGTATGCGCAACTGTTTAACTCTGGTATGTGTTAAAACACATACCTTTTCTTTATCAAAACCGGACTCAAATGACCAAAAATTAACCAATAAAACCAAATATATATATGCTTTTGTGTTTGTGCATGTGCAGGTAACGGATATGGAAAAATGGACAAAAAAGAAAAGACATAATCAACAAAACGAGCACGAGGAATGGAAAAGTGTAAAAGCCGATGTCGGGAATCAAATTATTTGGATTTTTAAGAAGTTCAAGGATGACCCTTATTGATTTTCGAAAGTACAAGTGTGGTCCTTCAGAATTCAAGAGTTACAAGATTGGTCCTTGGAATTTTAGATTTTACAAAATCAGTCCTTTAGCTTAACTAATCCGGATAACATTAAAGCTTAAGTCCAAATCCACTTAAGTTATATCCAATAAACACCACATGCCCAATCCTCTACCACCCGGCCCAAAAAAACATGATCCAAAACCCCCATTTTACCTACACTCGTTTTCATGTTAGTCTAAATTGCTTTTTCCTACTTCTAGTTCATCCTTGATTGTTTGTTTTCAGTCCATGTGTTCATTAGATGCCTTTAGTTAGCTTAAAATTAGTTGTCAAGCTACCATTTTAGTCCAAGTGTTCTATCTGCACACCCATTGCTGTTCTATACCAGCTTCTTTAGATCAGCTTATCTGTGTTTCTAGTGTAGAGTAGTGTTTAATTTCTGTTGCCCCTAGTAGCCTTTAGACCTATGTTTTATTGTTTTGCCTTTTTGTTCCTTATAGTGCTTATTTTGGACTGCTTAGAATCTCCTTTAGTCCCTAGTTTAGCTTAATTATTCTGTGTGCAGTCCGTGATTTTGTCCCAACTCAGCTTATTAGGAGTCATTTTTCTGCTTATTCTATTGATGATTCAGTCTGATTTTTGATGTTCCTTATAGCCTATAGTATAGTTTTCATCTGCTTGTCCTTTGTTTGCCCTTTAGAGCTTATTGTGTAGCTTAATTTTAGCCTACAAGTTGCCCTTTCATGCCCCTTAGCTGCTGTCATATCAGGTATACTTATTTGCTTATAACTTTTGCTTATTTGATCTCAAACAGTTGCATTAGGGTGATTTCAGTTAGTTTAGGCTTGTTTTAGCTTATTGTAGCTTCTGGTATCTTAATTGTAGCATTTAGCTTATTTCTTAAAGCTTATTCATATCAGTCCACATTCAAATAGCTTAATTTGTTTTCTCTAGTTGTTTTTTAAAATTTTCCTTGATTCTTAGTCACATCTAGAACTTATCTGTAATTTTTCAAAATTTTCCAAGTTCAGTTACTATTTTTCTGGATTTAAAAAATAATTTTTAGCATTTTTTAAATAGCTTTTTATTCAAATAAATCAGAAAAGGTTCAAAAAATTACAAAATTAATTTTATTAGGTTTAGAATAATCAAAAGGTCATAAAAATTATTTTTCTAGATTTTTCTTAGCTAAAATAGCATTTTCTAGACATTTAATTAGCTTTATTCAGTTTTAAATTCATAATAAACTGAAAAATGTCAGAAAAATATAATTTCAGTTTTGAAAATTATTTTTAGTTAATTTATATTTTTGTAAAATAGTTTGGTAATTTTCTTGTAAATTTTCTTATTTTCTAGCTATTTAAATCAATTTTAAAATTACTTAATTCAAATTAAATCAAGAAAAAACTAGGGGTGGAAACGAGCCGAGCCGCTCGTGAAAAGCTCGGGATCGGATCGCTAAAAAGCTCGAACGAGCCGAGCTTAAACGAGCTCGAGCCCGAGCTCAAGCCTAAGTTTGGGCTCATTTAATAATCGAGCTCGAGCCCGAGCTCTATACAAAAGGCTCGTTTAGGCTCGCGAGCCTAAACGAGCCCTAGAAATATATACGTATATATATTTTCTATATGTATAACCGTGTTAACGAGCTCGAGCCTTGTGTTAACGAGTCGAGCTTTGTGTTAACGAGCCGAGCTCGAGCTTGTGAAAAATTTCACGAGCCGAGCTCGAGCTCAAAATGTGAGGCTCGAAACGAGCTCGAGCTCGAGCTCGAGCTTTTTATATATAAACGAGCCGAGCTCGAGCCTAAACGAGCTCGAGCTCGGCTCGGCTCGTTTTCACCCCTAGAAAAAACCAAAAAAATTAGTTTTAAGTTTTAGATAATTTTCAAATCACCTTTTTAGCTGTAGAAAATTATTAGTTCACTTTTAGAAGTTAAATTAGCTTAATTTGCATTTAGTGTACGTTTTATAATTGTCGTAATTTACGTTTTTAGTATAGTATGCATACTTAGTTGTAATTTCTTATTTGCGCCATAGGTTTAGTAGATTTAATTGCTTCCCATTATTTTTCCTTGCCCCGTAGTTTAGAAATCATCAAAAATCTCTCTTTAACCATTCAAAACCCGAATAACGCGACGTGAGTTGAAATCTCCATTCATCATTCGCTAGGAACGATCCGGGGATTCAAACCTAATACGTTTGAGTTACCCAAATACTATAATTGGTTTCTTTCCTAAGAATCAATTTTTGGCGCCGCTGACGGGGAGGGCATGTAGTGAGTTTCTAATTCCGTCTCGATTCGTGTGTATTTGAACATCCTTCCCCGAGTGAAGTTATTGTTTTGTATTTGTGAATATTTCTTTTTTGAAAACCCAAAAAAATCTAAAAACACCAAAACATTCTTCCTAGAGTGTTTACAAAACCATAAAAATTAAAAAACCAACAAAAGAAATCGAAACGTCAATTGTTACGTCGGCTCACCTTGAAAGTACAACCTATACACGGGGTTTAAGGAAGTCTTGACATTAAATTGCAGACTGAAGAAAGATCCACTCTTCTTTCCCGCCACGCTGCGCGTACTTTTGAGAGCTACCGAGCACCGGTTGACGGGACGGTTACCAAAAATATTGTGTTTTCAAGTTTTCTTAAATATAAAACCCAAAAATATTTTCCTTTTCAAAATTTGTTTTCCTTTTATGTTTGCTTTTTATCAAAACTCAAAAATAATCTTCTTTATCCTCTAAACCGATAATTCTATCTTCTTATCCCTCTATATGTTTAATTCTAATGGCGGATATGCGTACGATGTCAGAATTGCTCCAAGTACCCACCGAGGGTTACGAAGATGCTATCGTTGTATCAGAGATTCTTTTCGAAAATTTCAAGATACAAACCGGTTTAATTCAACTAATTATGTCAAATCCATTCTATGGTTTCGAGAGGGACGATCCCTATGCTCACATCCGATGGTTTGTGTTGGGAATTACAAGTTTGAGTTGATAAAGACAAAAAGAATGAAACAAGAGGGACTTAATATGACAAGAAGGAAACCTACTAAAAGATGGAAGAACTTGCTTGCAATGGAAGTTTTATTATTTAGTCCTTATCCTCTAGTATATAAAGAGGACATAGGTGTAGGTTTTTAATTAAGTCTTCCAATAATGTAGTCGACTAAAAGGTGTGTGTTTATCCTAGACGTTAGGGAAGAACGTCTAGGGTTTTAGATTAGTGTGTCCTAGGCGTATGGTCTTGTAAATGCCTAGGTTATTAGTTTAATTAGTAGACGTGTTTCTATAAACGTCTAATATTAGTTAGTGTTAGTGAATGAAAACCTTGTGTCAATAACAATTATGTTTTGATTATTCCGCTGCGTATGTATTATGTTTATTATCTTTGTTATTGATCCCTAGCTGAGCTTATAAACGATTTTATCAGTTTGATAATTTAATTTCAACTATAAAATATAAGGATGTTCCTCATGACACAGTTAAGTTGATGTTATTCTCATTTTCTCTCGAGGGGGTAGCCCAGAATTGGCTCGATAAAGAACCCCCTCGATCGATCACTACTTGGGAAGATCTCGTTTCTAAATTTGTAAATCGTTTCTTTCCTTATTCTAAAACGAAAAATCTTAAGAACGAAATTACAAACTTCCAACAGCGTTTTGATGAAAGTTTTGGTGAGACATGGGAAAGATTCAAAGATCTCCTACGAAAATGCCCACATCATGGTTTCTCGGAATTACTCCATATCGATATATTCTACAATGCTTTAACGCAAACCGATCAAGATTCACTTAATACAGTCGCCAGTGGCAATATCTTGTATCGTACCCCAAGGGATATATTGACGATCATCGAGAACAAATCGAAAGTTCCGACATCAAGAAATAAACCGGTTGAGATGGCTGAGCTTACCGATGATAGTCGATGCATGAAGCAAAAATCAGAGCCCGTTGATACCGTTACCAAAAGATGTGATTATTGTGGTGGTCCTCATCCTTTTTATGATTGTCAAGCCACCGATGACGACATCTAGAATGCTACAACAGCCCAATATCGCAAGACTTTCGTTTTCGATGATGATGAGGATTCCATTCAAATGAAAGAATATTATGAGAAATTGACTACTGAAATCGCATCCGAAGAGCCCGTTGATTCTCTCATAATGGGGGATGAGCATCTTAGCACCATTCCAGAAACGGAATCGTCTATTGCTGAGGTTCTTATCCCAATCCCAAGTGAGTCCGAGGTTGTTAATGATATTTTTGATGAGCCTTCTCTTGTTATCTCGAACGTTCATGCTGAGATGGCCTCCGATTCCGACAATGATTCTTATGGAGACATCGATTTCGTAGACGATTTACCTTCTGAGCCCGTCAATATTGAAGAAGAAAATGATTTTGAGCCAGAAGATGAAGTGATTGAGCTAGATGATATTCAGATCGAGGATGAAACACTACGTGAAACATTGTTGATTGTTCATCTTCTCATTTCTAAAATTGAAGCCCTTAACGATAATTCAAGTTCACCTCCTATCTGTGTTAAAGATAGTGATTTCTCGCCCGAGCTTGAAACTTTCCGATTTGGTGAAGAGATTAGTGGCAGTCCCACTATTACCGATGTTTATCCTCCGATTTTTTAGCAGTTCTACTTTGAAGTTGATGTGAGCAAGGTTTTGAATGAGATTTCTGATAATCCGAAAAATGACCCGATCATTGAGGATGCTTTTGATGACTTGATACCACCGGGTATTAAGGATGCTATACATGATCCCGAGGGGGATGTGTTGTTATGTGATGGATTTCTTGACTCTCCTCTCTCTGATGAGTCCACCATCACTTATCCCAATGAGCCCGCATGTGAAGACAAAGTTTTCAATCCCGGGATATTCATTGATGAGGTTTTTGTTAAATACGTTGTCCGAGATAAGGATCCACCATTGGATGCCTTCATTTTTGAGCCTACACATCTTATCCTTTACCATGAGCTCCAGTCTTCCTTGGAGTTGTCTCATTTTTATCCATCATCCCTTCGACCTCCCGCTAAACCGCCGGATGATGGATCGTTATTTCATGATATCCCTTATGTGATTTTGGGGGGAGTTATCCCTTATGTGCTGATGCCCGACACTTTCTTCTCCACCCAACCCACCTATTCTCTTTCTTTCGGGAATGAGGACACCATCTTTGACCCTGGCATTTTTACCATTTTCTTCCCCAAGGACAAATGAATTCGGGGATGAGTCAGGCTAGCGACTCGGTGATCAAAAACAGTAGCGCTTCGTGGGAGGCACCCCATGCTTATCCTCTATCTTCTTTCTATTTTCTTCTAATAAGTGACGAGAAGGGGTTAGCCTCTTCGATTTCTCTTGTTTGGTTGTTTGTGATGTTTTTGTCCAGGATTTCTCGATATGAAGACTCTCGTGCTCGAAGTTTGTCTTTTCTCCACTCGAGTTTAATGATCGATGCTGATGGAAATCCGATATCCAAAATCTTATCGACTAACATTTATCTTTTAGCATACTTAATAAACGGCTTTTAGATTTTCGTTGATACCCTTGCCTTTAAACATTGAGGACAATGTATCGTTTTAATCTGGGGTGGGTAATCTTTGATTTGATTTGACCGCACTTGCTTATTCTTTGTTGTGTTCTCTCGCAACCCCGTTTTTTCTTAGAAAATGAAAAAATTTGTGCAAAAATGAGAAAATTTAAAAATTTTTGTAAGCTTTTGCTAGTTTTATGATTGAAAAGTCTTTGCTAGTCTCTTAAAAGTTACTTTAAATATGCGATTTCTTGAAAAAGTATTTGCTAATTGCTTAGACAAGAGGCTATAAAATGCGATTCTAACTCACAAGGCCAAGAATTTGCAAGCTTCCCTAAGTGATTTTAAATATGCGAATCTTTGAAAAGATTTGCTAGTTTCTAATAATTGACTTTAAAAATGCTGGACTTGAGATTATTTGACGAAGCATTTAAGTTAATATATGTTTTGACACCTTGTTGACTTTCCGCTGGTGAGAGTAGGAATAGAATTCTGACTTGACCGGGCGTGTTGAGCCCTAGCTTGTTCCCTTAACCATATATAATTAAATTATCAGCTAAGCATTCGCGGATATCATTATTTGAGATTTTAAATTTGCGAAGATCGAGGAATGATAGAGTTACTTATGAGTTTAGATGCTAAGTGGGGAGTAGTTGGTTCTCTTTAGAGCTCATCGAAGGTACTTGTGGCGTTTTGCTCCCACAAAATTGTCTCACCCGATATCTGTCTAATAATAATTAAAGATGTTAGGTTTTGGCGATAATTAGTTCTTTATCTTCTTTAGAGAATCCTTGCCTATGAGAGTTGGGTACACATCAAGGTACTGTCAGTGTTGCGGTGTAATAGACAACTGATTCTTGATAGTTTGCTGCTATTGTTTTTATTGTTATAAAAGCTGTAGGATTCAGAGTTTGGAAAAAATTAACATGAAATAAAGCCCAAATGTATTTAAGTGAAAATCCAAAGCCATAAAAGTTTTCTATGTCTGACGGTACCCCCGTTGTCATGGACTTCAAAAAGGTGGAGGAAAATTCCAAAGTCATAATAAGACTTCTGATAAAACAGTAATCCCGTTGAATTAGTGGTTGAAAAGACCGAGGGCCTAAATTGCAAAAATGCAAATGTGCTGAAATAAGTCTTAAGCCAAACTTTGACTCCGGGAGATATCTAAATAAAAGCTTCTGTCTCTGGACTCGTAGATGAGTTGTTTCAGTCGTAATAAAAATGATATCTCCCTAAATCATGTTAAATTAGGACCTTGATGTGGACCTCATTCTTGTATGTAACGGTTTTCGAGGGAAGATGGAAAACTAATTAGCGTCTTAACTTCATATCTTTATCGGAATAAAATCTATCGAAACGAGAAATCATGAAGAAATTCATTTATCACCAAAAATAAAATAAATAGAGGAAAATAGGAAAATGGGAGCAAAAGGTAATCACACAAGTAACTTCTATGGGTAGTGTTAGCATCTAAAGTCATATTTAACATTGATTTCGATTTTACGCTTAGTTTGGGAGCTTGTGAAAAATCAGGGACGATGTATTCTATCCGTATGGTCACTCCTCGCTGAGTTGTGTTTCCTACTCCGTGATCTTAAGAATGTCTTTTGAAAAATGTTGGAGTTATCAATTGACATGAAAGTTCAACAAACCGTCACTCATAATTGGAATGTGCTTAATCATAATATCTATATGTGAAATAAAAGGTAAACAGGGCGTTTTTAGAATTAAGGGTGTCTTAATCTCTTTTGATGAATCTTTGATAATTTTCATAGGTTTAGTAGAAAGAGATTGAAATCCTTGATTTTAGAAGCGTGAGTTGATGACATTGCGTGAGGACACGGCAATACTTTAGTCTGGGGTATTTTGGTATGTGTGAAAACACAAACCTTTTCTTTATCAAAACCGGACTCAAATGACCAAAAATTAACCAATAAAACCAAATATATGTATGTTTTTGTGTTTGTACATGTGCAGGTAATGGATATGGAAAAATGGACAAAAAAGAAAAGACATATTCAACAAAACGAGCACGAGGAATGGAAAAGTGCAAAAGCCGATGCCGGGAATCAAATAATTTGGATTTTTAAGAAGTTCAAGAATGACCCTTATTGATTTTCGAAAGTACAAGTGTGGTCCTTCAGAATTCAAGAGTTACAAGATTGGTCCTTGGAATTTTAGATTTTACAAAATCAGTCCTTTGGCTTAACTAATCCGGATAACATTAAAGCTTAAGTCCAAATCCACTTAAGTTATATCCAATAAACACCACATGCCTAATCCTCTACCACCCGGCCCAAAAAACATGATCCAAAACCCACATTTTACCCACACCCGTTTACCCCATTCACTTATTACCCAAGTCAAATAAACGGTCAAAATTTACTCCGTTCCCTCCATTTCAAAATATAATAAAATAATCCCACAAATACCCCTGCTTTTCTTCATCACTTCCACCCAAAACACCTGAATTTCCGTACTTGCCCTCTTCATGCTTAGTACTTAGAATCTTTCTAGAAGGATTAAGCTTAGGATTGCTAAGGTGGACAAATCCCAGCTTCCTATTGGTGCAGCCACATCATCAACAGTGATCCAAGGGTTGTGATCAAAAGTGGTGATGCAAGAGTGATTCAAGGGTCGAAATTAAAGGATCCATATGCTTCTGATGATCAAGTCCAAGCTCTTGGCTCAGCTATAAATATCCCTTTCCACCACAGTTGCAAGTCGTCCAATTCTTCATGTATTAGAAGGATTTTGATTATCTTTATTTCTGTCACTTTTCAAATATTTTCAGTAGTTAGATAATTGTAATTTCAGTTTTAAGTATTGTACTCTCATTTTGTTAATGCAAATTTCTTAATTACCAATTGTCTTTCAAATCTGATTTCAAGCTTGTTACTGTGTTTAGAATTCTGAGTTCTTGTTCTTAATAGCTCAAATAAGCTTTTACAAGCTTATGTGAGCCACTGTTTGTCCCAATTTGTCCTAAATTCCGTTTTTGAAAAAAAGTCAAAAATAGTCAAAGTTTAAAAGTCAAAATCTGTTTCAGTGAATTTCTAGTTTTAGTTTGTTAAAATGTTTAGTATGATGTTAATTTTAGAGTATTAAATCAGTTTAGTTCACATTAAATCCAGTTTTAAAGTTTAAATTTCATTTTTGAAACATTAAGGACTGTGTGGATTTAGGAAGTTTTAGTAGTTTGAATTGATTTCATAAGTTCATATTTGGTTAGTTTAGTCCAAATTACTGTTTAATTGCTTTCTCAATTCAGTTTTTAAGTTTCAAGAGTAGGTTTGTGATTTCTAATGTGTTATTCAAGACTGTCACAAATTTCCAAATTTGTCCAAACATGCTTTCTTTCATCAGCAAGTGTTAAGGTCTAAATCAAGTTTCATGGGCTTTTTCCTACTTCTAGTTCATCCATGATTATTTGTTTTCAGTCCATATGTTCATTAGATTCCTTTAGTTAGCTTAAAATTAGTTGTCAAGCTACCATTTTAGTCCAAGTGTTGTATCTGCACACCCATAGTTGTTCTATACCAGCTTCTTTAGATCAGCTTATCTGTGTTTCTAATGTAGAGTAGTGTTTAATTTCTGTTGCCCCTAGTAGCCTTTAGACCTAAGTTTTATTGTTTTGCCTTTTTGTTCCTTATAGTGCTTATTTTGGACTGCTTAGAATCTCCTTTAGTCCTTAGTTTAGCATGATCTTTTCTGTGTGCAGTCCCTGATTTTGTCCCAACTCAGCTTATTAGGAGTCATTTTTCTGCTTATTCTATTGATGATTCAGTCTGATTTTTGATGTTCCTTGTAGCCTATAGTATAGTTTTCATCTGCTTGTCCTTTGTTTGCCCTTTAGAGCTTATTGTGTAGCTTAATTTTAGCCTACAAGTTGCCCTTTCATGCATGCCCCTTAGCTGCTGTCATATCAGGTATACTTATTTGCTTATAACTTGTGCTTATTTGATCTCAAACAGTTGCATTATGGTGATTTCAGTTAGTTTAGGCTGGTTTTAGCTGATTGTAGCTTCTGGTATCTTAATTGTAGCATTTAGCTTATTTCTTAAAGCTTATTCATATCAGTCCACATTCAAATAGCTTAATTTGTTGTCTCTAATTGTTTTTTATAATTTTCCATTGATTCTCAGTCACATCTAGAACTTATCTGTAATTTTACATAATTTTCCAAGTTCAGTTACTATTTTTCTGTATTTAAAAACAATTTCTAGTATTTTTAAATAGCTTTTTGTGCAAATAAATCAGAAAAGGTTCAAAAAATTACAAAATTAATTTTATTAGGTTTAGAATAATCAAAAAGTTATAAAAAGTATTTTTCCAGATTTTTATTAGTTAAAATAGCATTTTCTAGACATTTAATTAGTTTTATTCAGTTTTAAATTCATAATAAATTGAGAAAAAGTCAGAAAAATATAATTTCAGTTTTGAAAATTATTTTTAGTTAATTTAGATTCTTATTTTCTAGCTATTTAAACCAATTTTAAAATTACAAAAATAGTTTTTAATTCAAATTAAATCAAGAAAAAACCAAAAAAATTAGTTTTAAATTTTAGATAATTTGCAAATCACCTTTTTAGCTGTAGAAAATTATTAGTTCACTTTTAGAAGTTAAATTACCTTAATTTTTATTTAGTGTACGTTTTATAATTGTCGTAATTTACGTTTTTAGTATAATTTGCATACTTAGTTGTAATTTTTTATTTGCGCCATAGGTTTAGTAGATTTAATTGCTTCCATTATTTTTCCTTGCCCCGTAGTTTAGAAATCATCAAAAATCTCTCGTTAACCATTCAAAACCCGAATAACGCGACGTGAGTTGAAATCTCCATTCATCCTTCGCTAGGAACGATCCGGGGATTCAAACCTAATACGTTTGAGTTACCCAAATACTATAATTGGTTTCTTTCCTCAGAATCAAACTCCGTTTGGAGCCGCATCATTTGATAGTACTATTGGGGTAGCTCCCCGATGTTAGCAACTTATGTGCAGCAATCATGGTAGGTTCAGCTGGCGCGAGCATTGTTGTTTTGTTAAGTGCTTATAGTTGTATATCTTGCTCACTATTGTCTCATATTATATCATTCACAACTTTGTGGTTTTATATTTACACCAACGAGCTCACCAACTTTATGTTGACGTTTTCGAGTATCCATTTTTAGGTGTTAAGAATGAGATGCATAGAAGGGTGAGGATTTGACCTTACTTAGCAGACTTAAGACAAGACCCTCCCAAGTTATAACCCGTGGAGTTATGCATCAGTGTTTTCCTTATGATGTAGTTTAATTGAGAACCTATGTATGGATTCCAGTATTTATCTCGACTTGTGGGAATGTTGTGACTTGTTCTATCTTATGTGTCATGCATTTAGTACTTCTCTATTATCTTGCACCTTGTGTTTTGTGTTTTGAAGTCATACCCCGTGTATCTTCCGCTGCGATATTTTGAGGTGTGACAGATTTTTACCCAATGTCGAGTTATTGAAGGCGGAGTATTTATATCTAAAAAGAGTAATAAAAAAGAAAAAAAAAACCCCAAATCGCATATTCATGACTCAAAGTGTACACCAAAATCACAAAGTCATTTAGCAAATCGAAAGTGACATGCTAGAACTTTCAAGATGATTTTATGAATTTGGGGTACACTTTGTCATCTATATAAACATAGCAAAACCAAATCAAAATACTTTAAATTTGCAATCATGTACATAAAACAACAATGAACCTTTTAACATTTACCATGACACATATCCAGTTAATCAGCACAACCCAAAAAAAATTACAATCTATGCAACAATGAATCAAAGCAAAACACCAAAACGTCGTAACTACTGACAAACTGAAACCAAGAAACATAATCAAAGATATTTTGCTTTATAACTAAAATCCATACCCTAAAAACTAATGACGCCTAATCGATGCAAAGACTAATTTATGTTGTACATACCAATAGTCATCTCTTTTTATTGACTTTGAAGGTTCGTGATTCCAATTCACTAATTAGGATTACTATGTTATTTGTACTTCACTTACCAACCTAAGCTTACCATCGTCACACGCCATGGATGACAGCAACTAAGGGATCGAAGACATCAAAAAGAGTGGCAGCATGTGTGAGTTTTGTGGTAGGCGGTAAGATTAGTGTTATTGTGGTATTTAGTAGATCTGAGAGTTATCTAAAACAAAAAAGAAAAGAAAATTTCAAAATGGCTTGAAAAATACCCTTTAAATTCATGGGACTAGTCCGTCCATCGAATGGGATGAGATTGTGATTAATATAACGTTGTTTTGTACTTGTTTTCTACATATGCATAACACTCTCATGTTTATTTTATGGTTATACCATAGCTCACCAAATATAAAGATGGATTGAAAAATACCTTTTAAAATGCGTCAAAAATTGACGGGCTTGTTTTGTAATTAAAATAAGCAGAAAGGGGTGGGTCAAAATTCTGGTACCTTGTGAGCTTTCAACTTGCACCTCATCATTTATTTTTGTGATTTCATTTACCGTCTTCATATCTTCAACAACATTGCTATCATACACATTAGAACCAAATTCTTCTTCATCATATTCATAATAATACTAAACTTGGTCACCCTTTGGTATTTCACCTACATTGTCAATAATATGGCTCATAGTCTCTAGGCATTGCAATGAGGCCATTTTATTGCTAAGTGATTCTTCATAACAATTAGGCATCTCTTTATTCGGTTTAGCACGTTCATCTCCATCCTTGATAAATCTAGACAAGATTTCCTCTAAGTGAGACTCCTCTCTTTGTGGTGAGGACTTGGTGGGCATGATGAAGTATCGTAAATTAGGGTGTGTCGTCATAGCAATATGAATCATAATGAGAATAACTTGCATACTCCTCATATTCATCATAGTCTTCATTTACATACTCGTCACGTTGTTTAATCATCTATTTGATTTTCTTGGCAAATTTTTCTCCATCTCTCCTAAACCTCTCCAAGTGGTACAATAACAAAGAAAACAAGCAACAATGAAAAAGAGAAGATATACAAAAGTTACTAAGAACAACTAAATACCAAACACGGAAATAGAAAAATAACTTTTCTTCGTTACAGAAACTTGTTACGCCACAAGTGTAATTTGTACACCGTAACAAGTAATACTTGTTATGCCGTATACCCTTGTGCGCCATATATAGTTTTTGGTCAGTGTACCCGATCAAGTATAATTTAGCCTTGGTAAGACCAGCTCGTTCGCAGGAGCGGTGAAATTCGTTTGCTCAGCAAAAACAATAATGTAAATGAGAGAGAGAGAGAGAGAGAGAGAGAGAGATTGTAAATATTTGAAATATATAAATAAACAAAACAGGTAAATAAATGACAAATTATTAAAATGGAGATTAAATAAATGGGAGAAAGGTAGTGTTCGCCTAGTTATTCCTCTAAATAAGCTAACGAATTGATCTATAAGTGCAATGCCTAATCAGTTCCTTGATTGGCGACTCAGAAGTAGTATAAATCTATTATTGGCCGCTAAAAACTTACACATGCCCTATAACCTTCTAACTGGATGCTAACAGTGTTGTAAATATTGATAATGGCGGCCGAAATTCATGAATCGGTAAAATTTTCGCTCCTGGTCAAATCGATGCTTGGCGGTCGGTTAAAATCGGATCTATTAAATATCCGAAAGGTATAAAGAAAAAATCAATAACAAAATTTCTATGATTTTTCTGTATTTCGTTCAATAAAAACAGAAAAATAAGAGCAAATAAACCTACCCGAGACTTTGCTTATCAATTGTTTGAGTCGAAATCTTGAATCTTGAGTTTCACTTGTTTGTGTTTGGTTTCGAAAAATCAAGAAAAGAAGAAAGACGATTGTTGATTTATCTTTGTATGTGGTTGCATAGATAGGAACGAATGAGCTGTTTTGATTTGTTCACATTTGTGGTTTAGTTTTTCAATTCTTTATTTTTTATAACAAGAGAAAAAGGAAGATTTTTTTTATTCATTTTTTTTTTGTTACTAAGAAAAAGAGTGTGGCTGCGTGTTGTGTGTAGAAGTGTGACTAGGTTTACACAAAATTAGGATAGCCGGGTTTTTATATTTATATATGAGAAAAGTTTCATACGGAACAAGTTTTATCTAAAGAACAAATGGTTAGATCTCAACCATCCATCCATTTGAATCCAACGGGTTAGATTAAAACTAAAATTATACTAAGAGGTCATTTTTGTTCACATTCTCATTATACTGAAAACACAAAACGTGAAAACACACACACACACTTCACTCACACTCTCACCCTCTCAATATTCAGATCCCCAAAACCACCTGAAACCCTAAACCATCGCAATTCCACCAAATCCACCCCCCACACCGCCACCAAACCACCTCCAAAACCACCGTGAAACCGTAATTATTCATTTTAAATGGATATTCGAGATGAATTAGCCCTATCTAAAGGCGATTCAGTGGCAAAACCTCCTTCATCTAACGTTTATGATAAAAGTAAGCTTCGAAATTTATTTTTTAATTATTTTTTGCTTAATTAACATCAGTAGCTTATTTTGAGATTGAAATTTGTGATTGATTAAAGTTTGTGTTATAGGTTTCATTAACTAGGTTAATTTGCTTTTTCTTGTTGCTAGGACAGCCATAATAATCAGATTAGATTGCTTATTTTAGAGCTTAATTTGTGATTGAAGAGTTGTGACTGAAATTTGTGATTAGATTGCTTATTTTGGTAGCGTAGTTTTAGCTTTTGATTGAATGTGCGAAATGATATAAAAGTAGCGTTAGAAAAAATCAACATAACGTTAGCGTCTTTCGTTTAACCAAATTAAACAAATGAATTATTTAGTTTTCATGGAAACAAAAATTGGAATTTAAAAATGTATTCTGTAGATTCGTGTGGTTGAAAATCAACATAACAATTGTTAAATTGATTTGGTCTTGGGTCGCTCACGACCTGACAAGAGTTTCAGGTCAGATATATTTAGCCACGGAATATGTTAGATTTGATTACTTCTTGTTTGGTCTTGGTAAAGATTTGAGTATACATAGTTATTAGTTTTGAGCGTTTAAGCTGTTTGGTCATGTTCGAGTTTAGCAGGCAACACCACAAGGGTGGTTTGTCTTGGGTTGCGGCTCACAGCAACGACACCACCCAGGGGTGTTTGTTGCTTTCGGTTAAACACCAACCCAAGTGGGTCGTGTTTGTTTGTTCGCTGTCTCAACCAACACCAGGGGGTGTGTTCGTGGCGTGGGTTGACCTCGGCTAAAAACTACCCATAAGGGTAGTGTTTGTATGAGTATAACAGCAGCCCCAGGGGTGCGTTTGGCTTGTCTTGGTTCGATTTAAACGAGGAAATCAGAGGGCATTTGTTTGCGTGTTACAGCCACCCCACAAGGGTGTGCGTGGTTGTTCTGCTCGACCCACCATCGAGAGCTACCAAGGGTACACTTGGTTTGTTTGTTTCGAGTTTATAATTTGGCTTACATACATGTGCTCATTTCATTGTTATTGTAAATTTGTATAACTGATGTTGGTAGGCATATTTTGCTACTTGAAATATGGCTTGTTGTTGTGTTGTTAGTCTTGACTAAACCATAACAATGTTATTGTATGTTTTGAGTTTATAATTTGGCTTACATACATGTGCTCATTTCATTGTTATTGTAAATTTGTATAACTGATGTTGGGATTCAACTAATGTTGTCACAGTTTCCCCACGGAAGAAGTGGTTACCAAAATCTGATATCCTTCAAGCTGAAAAAGAGACGTCGCCGGCTAAAAAAGACAAGGTGCCGGCTGAAAAAAAGAAAGTGCTGGCTGAAAAAGACAAGGTTGCTGAAAAAGACAAGGTGACTGAAAAAGACAAGGTGCCAGCTAAGAAGGTGTCGGAGAAGGAACCTGTTCAAAAGGAGAAGGTGCCGGATAAGGTGATGTCGAAGAAGGATGCAGAGTCCAAGGAGCAAGGGGATAAGGCCAAGGACCAAGGAGCCAAGGATGCAGAGGCTAAGAAGGGTAAGAAGGTTGTTGGTAAGCTATCTAGTTTTTTAAAGAAGCCAACGGATAAGTCGGCTAAGGTTGATAAGTCGGATAAGTCGGCTAAGGTTAAGCCAGTTGAGACTGAAGATACTGAAGATAAACAGAAGAGTTTAAAGGTCTATCAGAAAAAACTGAAAAAAGGTATATTTTTTATCTCATGGGATTTATTAAGTGGATTTTGCATGCTCCTTTTTTTATTTTGTTAAACTGTTCTAAATCAGCTAATGAATCCCATGGGATTCCATACAATCCCATGGGATTGTATCATGGTATTTTTTGATCAATATATTTATATCATGTATTTTTTATGTAGATTCTGCACCAGTTCAGTCCAAAGATGAAGTGAAGCGTAAAAGGCTTTTGTCTTTATCTGAATTAGAAGACAGAAAAAAACTGAAGGTCAAGCAACAAAAAGGTATAGTTTTAATATGTTTTTAATGTTGAGATTTATGTTAATTATCAGTTTTGAATCAGTTTAAGACAGAAGTTCTTCTAATTTTAGTAGTGAATTGCATTTTAGAAGTCATAAAGTAGTTTTACTTGGCTTTGATAAACAATTTTAGTCTAATTCAGTTGTTACAAAAAATTTTAAAAATCAAAAATAGTTTTTTCATTAGCTTGTTTCAGTAGTCCCAAAAGGAAAAAAATAATAAAAATCATTTACTTATGTCTTCAAGATAAAGAGAAAGTGCTGGCTGAAAAAGACACGGTGGCTGAAAAAGACAAGGTGCCAGCTAAGAAGGTGTCGGAGAAGGCACCTGTTCAAAAGGAGAAGGTGTCGGAGAAGGATGAAGAGGCCAAGGAGCAAAAGGGTAAGAAGGCTGTTGGTAAGGAGTGAGGGAATAAGAATGTAAAGGAACAGGCAAAAGGTAATGCCCTGCACCACAGTATGCTACCTGTTTTAAATTTGTTTTTCTGTTATATGTACTTGAGTTTATTGTTGCACATCTAGCATCCCTAAGTAGTTAGTAGTAGCAGGCTATAATTGTTAGGATATGATCTCACCATAGGAGCTTGTAGTATTAGCTTTTTAGATCTGCAAGTACCCTTTTTCACCTTATCTGCTCTGCACATTAGTTCTACATATGTCCAAATAGCTTATAGTTTTGATTTTTAATTTTCCTCATAGCATGTCCAAATTAGTTGAAATTCTGGAAATAAGCTATTTGGTTGGTTGTGGTTAGCATGCCTATTTTAGTATAAATTTAGGAATTTTCTAAGCTGGCTTAATCAGGGCTTAAAGTAGGTAGTTGAGGGCTTAATCAGGGTTATTTGGTTGATTGTATGTAAATCCCATGGGATTCATTGTGAATCCCATGGGATTCATTGTGAATCCCATGGGATTTCTACCTGAATCCTATGGTATTGTATGTGAATCCCATGGGATTCATTGTGATCCATGCAGGTTATGCATACAAGTTTTTGAAATATAATATAAGTATGGGATTTTGTTGACCAACATATTTATAATGTCTTTTTTTTTTACGTAGATTGTGATGACATTGAAGATACGAAAAAGGTTTTGAAGGGAAAGGGTTTGGCTAAGAGAAAGAGGGAGAATTCTGATGACATTGATGATAAGAAGCTTGTAAAGAAGGAAGAATATGATGAAGAGGGGAAGTCGAAGAAGAAAGGTAAGAAGGAGTTGACGGCAGAAGAGGAAGCGCATGAAAAGTATGTTGCCATGTTTCCGATTCTTCATTCACGGACATAGACGGAACTTGAACATTTTTTTTTGGGGGGCGAATTTATTTTGGGAGGGCCGAATCGGAGATTTGTTTGTAACCTCAACAAAATTACCCCTAAAACCTATAATATTTACACTAGGTGTCGCAAGTTTTGGGGGGGCCGGGGCCCTCCCCGGTCTCCATTAAGGTACGTCCTTGTTCACGGACAACACCTACAGCTCTTTTTTCTGCCATCAGTGACACTAAGGTTGATATGAGGCGGTTTTTGGCTGACATCGGATTTAGTTCGTTACAAAATTGTAACATAGATCACATCCCTTCAAGGTTGGGAAGCTATGTAGTTTCTAGATTTCATTCAGAAAGTTGTGAGTTGGTTTTGGAGAATGGCGAGTCAATCAAGGTCACTAGATCAAAAATTCATGAGATATTAGGTGTTCCGTTTGGTGGTCAATCTCTTTTTTCTCTAGATGCTAGATCAGAAAATGATGACTTTGTGAGGAATTGGATCGGTCAGTTTCATCCTAAAAAACTCAAGGATGTCCTTGTTAATGACATTGCTAATAAATTGATCGAGTCTCAGGAAGCCGACTTCCTTTTTAAAGTCAACTTCTGTACCCTTTTTGCAAACTTGATGGGTGAGGTTGATGGGTTAAAGGGGAAGATATGTTTGGATGTTGTGTTAAGATTGCGTGAAGATATCAGTTAAGGCTATTGATTGGTGTGACTTTATTTTTTCCTGCCTTAAACGCCATAAAGTCCCAACAACGACATCTAATCATTATACTGGTCCATATACCTTCCTTGTTGTAAGTTTCTAAGTTTTGAACTCTATTTTTTTTTTTATTATTAAACGTGTTTGTGTGACAGATTTGTTATAACCTTCTTTACACTTTTTTGTTTTTCAGCTTTTGTATCTGGATTCCATAAAGCATGAAAAGATTCCTGTTGTCCGGACACGTCCTGCAATCAAAAGCTGGCCTTCATATTTAATGTCCCAACGACAGGATCTAGAACTTAAAGAAGAATGTTTTGGTTTGCTACCACTTCAACCAGAATGGACTGAATCCGAGGTTCAAGAGGCTGAAGGGTTTATTTGTGGCGGTTCGGAAGATTCTTTTTTGAAAGAGGTTCCTTTAAAATTTTGTTATTTGTTTTACATTTATTGTGAATCCCATGGGATTCAATACAGAATCCCATGGGATTCACTACAAATCTTATTGAATTCATTATGAATCCCATGAGATTTGAAGTGAATCCCATGGGATTCTGTACTGAATCCCATGGGATTCATACAAACTCCAATGTTTTTCTGAAATGATGTTTTTCTTTTTCTTGTTTACAACCACAGAGAATCCCATGGGATTCACATGCAATTTAGTTAGAAATCTCATGGGATTCATTGCAATGAGCTTTATTATGACTATTACAATGTTTCTTATTTCAGGATTTGTTTAATAAACTTGAAAAAAAGTTAGAGTTGATTTGTGATGAAAGACTTGTTGTAGAAGATTATTTCACGAAAGCAATGTCAGATTACCCCGGTGATGCAAAGTTGCGTGAGCTACATCAAAAGTATGCTCGAATTTTCTGCCAATCGAAGCCATTAATTGAGGATATCGATGAAGGGAAGGATGATGATGCTGATGGTTTTAATAGATTTGATTCCGGCGGCTTCAATGAATCCGTCGGTGGTTTCTATTATTCCGGCGGTTTGATTCGTACGGTTTGATGGTGGTTTCAATGAATCCGGCGGCGGTTTCATTATTCCGGCGTTGTTTCAATGAATTCCGGCGTGGTTTCAATGAAATCAATGAATTCCGGCGAGAGGTTTGATGAGATCTGGATTTGGGTTTTTTTGATGAGAGAGAAAACCCTAAATAACACCCTTTTTATTTCATATCCAGAAAACCCTAAAATTCACACAAATTTCAAAATACTCATTCTCTAATCATCAATTACATAAATTAATTAATTCAATCCATTGATCTAGCCTTCAAATGCGTCTGGTATGTTTTAAATTTTCCTTATTTTTTGGGTTTGATTATTTGGTTGTCATTTCTGAGTAATTGATTGACGGGTTAATTTTGGTGTTTTCGATATGGGTTTTTTGTGTTTTGTAATGGGTGCTGGTTGGTTTTTTGTGTATGTGATTATAAAGGTGTGATTTTTAGTTTTTTTTATGTATTTGTTTCTACTATTTATGTGATAGATGGCTTAGTTTGTTGTGTTTTTGGTTAAAAATTGGAACTTTAAGGTTGAGGTTTATATTTATGTAGTTTTAGGGCCCGTTTGGTATATACGTGGGTTTAGGATTTGGATTTGGATTTGGATTTAAATTTGGATTATGATTTAGATTTGGATTTGATTTAAGAGAGAGAAAATATATTATAAAATAGATAAATATTATTTTATAAAAGATTTAGAATAAAATATATTTATTTTAAAAATTAAATAAAAAGGTATAGAGAGAATGAAATCAATGGTCCCACCATATTTATCAAAACCTACCTATACATGTTGAATTGCAAATAGTAGTACTGTGTGGGGCTGACACCCATTTTCTACACCGAGAAGGACAACCAAACATTTGTTTTCAAAGCAAATCCCATTCTTTGAGTCTATGGACCCCAACCAAACGGGCCCTTAATTTGGGTGGGGTGTTTGCGCTAGCTTATCATGTGTATTGTAACGGGGTATGCGCGGCCGGTTGTTTTGGCAGACATACGATAGCGATGTGTCAGATTTATATTCCTCTTGGATACTCACAGGTTCTACAGTTATTTAAAACAATAACACACTAACTATCTATAGTTCTATACTACTATATAAAGTGTTTAGGACATTCTAAATATAGAAGTCTTAGGGCCCTTGGTTCAAAGTGGGTAAAGAGAAAAAGAAAAGGAAAGTGAAAGGGAATGCAAAGGAATGAGTGAGGTGGGTAATCAATACCTTACCCCTCAATTTACTCTATAATGGTTCATTACCCATTACGGGGTAATCAATCCCTTACCCCTCCCTAACCAAGCACTATATTATGAGTGAGGTGGGCCCTTTTGAATACCTTACCCATTCCTCACCCCCCCCCCCCCCTTAACCCCTAACCAAGCACACCCTTAAAATTTTTAAGACAAAAAACATTTATGATAAAAGTAACCTACTAAACTTGTAACTAAAAGTACAATTAATATAGCACTTGGTACAAAACAATAATGTATAAATCATCTAATTTGTAACATTCATGTAGATTAATGTCAGAATTAATGAAATCATTAAAATACTCTCACTCAAAAGTACAATTAATATATCACTTGGTACAAAACAATAATACATAAATCATCTAATTTTTCTTTTTCATTAAAACACTCATTAATGAATTTTACAAATCATTAATAATATAATTAAAATACTCCATCACTCAAAAATATAATTAATATATCAAATGGTACAAAACAATAATGCATAAATCATTTTATCATTTATATCTTTCAAACACCCACTAAATAATGATATTACTAAAATACTCTTCACTAAAAAGTACACTTAATATATCACATGATATAAAATAATGACGTATAAATCATCCTATCTTATATTTCTTCTTCAAAACACCTACTAAATAAAATTTACAAATAATTAAGCGAATCATAGAAAACAATCTTTTATGTAGTCAGAATTTCTGACACCACATTTTTCGACCACGCAACGGACTACCATTTACCACCACAACTTAGCAATATAGACACCACTGTATGGTACTAAAACCGCTATTTGAAAACACCTTGTATGTTTAAACAATATATGATATTACACGTCCTAAACGAATAGCTATATCGTTGACCATCGTTTTCGTATCGTCGTTGCATCGTGATGCAAGTCCATTTTTTAAAGCAATATTGTGCGGTAAAGTTGTTCCATTAAGTTATCCCCATGTGTTAAGTTAGCAATATGAAAAACATATAATCGCGTAGGCACCCTACTATAAAACATTTTTATTATGTTACTAAATGCGTAAGTAAGAAAACAAACTAATTTCCAATTAATAACACCTCTATTCGACATTCTTTTTTTTTCCTTCTTTAGAAGTAATGCATCGGAAAGACCTTGTTATCGCCAAAAAGTATAATCACGCGGGTACTTGCTGCTGCAACGCGCGGGTACCCGGCTAGTATAACTTAAAGAACATAACTACCTTTTTGAAGTCGGTGTAAGAGGGTACAAATATGGTTGCCGAGGGTGAAAAACCTTAGAAGCATAAATAAATACTAATAAGGGTATGCTCATGGTGTATTACATGAGCTAAGTTGGTTTGAATTAGCAGAGGTTAAATGTTTATTTATAACAGGTTATTTTGGGACAGAGATAAAAAGTTTAGGGATGTTTGGGATTGCTTTTTATAAGCTACTTATGTGCTTAAAAATAAGAGTTTTTCTAACTTGTGCCCTAGGAGCACAAATTAAGCACACTATAAGTATACAAAGTCTTATGAAAATGTACAAGGGAATTCACATAAAAGTACAGATAAGTGTACTTTTATGTGGGTCTCTGTGTACTTTTTGTGTTCTTAACTTGTGCCCCTAGGGCACAAGTTAGAAAAACCCTAAAAATAATTATTGCTACCACAAAAACATTGTCGCAACCTATATATGTTTTCATTGTCTGCAATGCACATTTATAATGATTCTTAAGTTGTGACTTTAAGAACATATTTATTCATTCAAACATGCAGTGTAAAAAGAAAAGCAATCATTCAGCAGTCATTTAGCACATTAAGGGCTGTTTGGATAGCCAACCTTTTTAGACAGAAGATATCATCTCATACACCCTTTCCCGGAACATTTGCATCCTTTTTTTCCTTCAGGATGATACTACATTTTTAAAAAAGTAATATAAGATGTTATTCAGAGCTACCACTTCTTTTCTATTAATATGCGATGTGTTGTTTTGACATGGTCTTTCATATAATTTTCAGGTATGTGCAGGACACCTACCGAAAAGAAACAGGAAAACGAAAACCTCCATCAAGCACCCCCGTCGCAGCGCGGCGGGTACCTCTCACTCGTTAAGAGTTATAATATGGATAAGTTATTATATGTGGAGCTGGGTTGTGTATTAACTAAGGAAGTTGGGCTGGACTTATGGTTTTTATTTTTCAAGCATGTTAAACTTATTAGTTTTTTTGTGGTTATTGACTTATTTTGTTAGGATATTGTTAATATTTATTTATTTTTTAAATAAATTCTTTTATAATTTACGGTCTCCGCCGAGAAACCGAACCGCCGCTAAGACCGATCGCTTGAAGGTGGTCGACCGCCGACATACCACCGAACGATTTTTACAACCTTGGACGCTAGTGGATGTTATCTATTTATAGTTCATTCATTAAGTCCGCCAACTAACCTAACTTAACTAGTTTGTAACTACTCATTTACCTTCGTTAATCTTGAATCTTATAGTCTATTAATTTTAACCTCTAGGCTAATTGTAATAACTCTAGCCACAAATTGATATTTTCCGTATGTTTGTGAATCAAGCTCTTAACTTTCAGTTATATATGGCCTACTAATTAATTACTATCAATAATTAAGCCTAATAAACATAAAGACGCAAGGATTATTCGGCAAGCATATAAATTATCCTATTTAAGAACTAATAAAAGGTAATAAATCATGTCAGATTGATAACTAGGCAAACAATAAGATGTTTAGCCTATACTATCAAATTTCATAAACAAAATAGTACTAAACGATGAACAAAAGGAATTTGGTTTGCAAAACCGAATAAACAATTAAGTTATGATGAATTATCTTCTTCTCTTGCTAACAAGTAACAACCAACCCACAAGCCCAATGCTAAAATGGAGCTCAAATGAATAAGTTATGATCAAAACAATGCAACAACATTAAGATGTGTCATACCAAATATCATGTATATGTAATAAATATGAGCAATAAATGTAGGATAATGAAATGTTAAAGTAAGGGTATATCATATATATATATATATATATATATATATATATATATATAGTAGGGTTCTTTTCAGAACTGAAAAAAGGTCGAGAACTGCGAGAACCGTCATCAACCAATCAGATTTTTTTAAATATTTTCTTTTATTCTTTAATTCAAAAGGGTACAATTGTAAAATTACATTTTTTATTTTCATTTTGAAATTTTTAATTAAAAAACGTTTTTCTTATTTCTTGAATTTTAGGAATTAAGTTTTTTTTTTTTTTTTTTTTTTTTTTCAGCTTGCATGTTTTCAAAAAGTAATGTGCACATGTGTTTTTTAGATAATGTAATACATGTGTTTTAGTTTTTAATTGCTTAAATCTTTAATGTGTTTTGCTCATAAATATTTTATACAAATACATAAAATGACAAACAAAAGTATTTCACTTATACTACAAAAACATTATACACACAATCAAAGATCATGTAATAAACAATTCAAATACAAATTTATAAAAGTAAGGAATACATGAAAGTTTCGTTGATGTATAAACGTGTCTACTAATATTTAACACAACCATATTTGTTGTTGTTGCATATGCACATGTATTTTCTCTCATTAGATATTCTCGATTTCTTTGTATGTACATATGCATTTGATTTCATCCATATGCTCTTACGTATACGTACTCAAGTTACTTCATGTGCACTTGTATATACTGCAAGTGCTTGTATCTTTACTCTTTATATCTTTATCATAACCATAATCTCGCTAGAAAGTATATACAAAACACATGTACACTCTTCATATTACTCATCGTACTCGTACCTGTAAGAAAACAATTAATAAACAAATTATTTAATAATAAAAACACACAAAACGCATGTTCTCGCAGTATAATATGATATCAATTTCTTTACACATGTCTATTTTAGAACTTGTTAATTCTTTAATATTTATCTATAGAGGGTATATACATGTGCACTTGACGTATTAATATGAGCAAGGAGTATACTGTGACATTATTTACTTGTAAAATGTAGTTAGTTGTGAGTTTGGACATTTCTAGAATGTCCTTGACCAATTTTCGAGATTATAAATAAAACTAATATGGATAATGTGCAAGGTACAAAGACACTTATGCACGTCTATAACAAAAACACATGTATATAGTATGTTGCCTATATATAGATACAAAATTCTATGCACGCTATACACATGTGCACATAGCATACTATATCATATATATACACGAATTATAGGAACTAAACCATAGGTGCACTGTATGGATTATAGCTATATACACTAGTGCACCATAGCAAGCTACAAATATCACATTTCAAGATTAGAACCAAAACAAAGAAACTGTCATATATTATATATATATACTATTAGATATTTTTGAACGGGGCAAAGCCCAAATTTTTAAGGGGTCCGTTTTGTGGTAAATCTCACCCTTATTGGTCCATTACTAATGATAAAGTACATGAACAGACCCAACAGTAGGTTAGTGGACTGAGTGCCACTTTGTGATTGGTTGAAACGTGTTGGGAGTTTTCCTGTTCATCCCCGTTATCGTGTAATTATCCCGTAATACACTCGAAAACGTCATTTACCACATTTAATCCAGCTAATCTTTGTACTACTTAACGAGAACCACACATTCTTTCTTTTCCAACTTTCTATCATCTCCTAGAATATTCTTCTTCTTCTCCATCTCATCAAAGCCACCAACCAAAAATATCTTCAACAAAAAAACACACTAATTTAACCATCAAAGGGCCAAACACGCACTAACGATAACACAAATCCAAACATCCATCAATCAAATGTTACTCTATTAAACGCACAATAAAGAGCGGGTCTCTTATATGTGATGGGAAACAGAGGCGGTGCCGACGGGCTCAAGAAAGGCGGTGCACAACCTAATAAAGCGAAGGTTTAATCATATTTTATTATTATAAAGATTCAATCTTTTTGGTTTTGGTTGAAGTATTGATTTCTTTTGTAAATAAACATTAGGGTTTGATCATTTTTTTTTTTTTTTTTTTTTTTTTTTTTTTTTTTTTTTTTTTTTTTTTATGAATTGGGTATTTTGAAATTTGGCCTTATGTTTAATTGGGTATGGTTTCCGATTTTTAAGTTTTTTCATAAAGTTCATACCATTACTTTCTTTAGCTTATGAGGTCCCTTAGTTGAGCTTATGGCTTATTTATAAGATATAAGTTGAAGCTTATAAGCATGTGGCAAAAAAAAAAGTTCATTAGTTTGTTGATGGTTTCTTGCAGCTTAGTATGCTGATGCTTTTTTCCGTTTACGTTGCTGATACCGAACGCCACCTACAGTGTTTTTGGAAGCTTTATGGGATGTTTACGTCGCCTACAAAAATACATTTTCTATTGGTGTATGGGTATTTCGCATGGGTTCCTGTGAATTTGAAAAAGGATGAGATTATTTGTATCGTGGCGGGGAAAGCTTACTAAGGTTGCAGCATGGAGGTCCTATTCTCTTCCTCTTTGCTAATTCGTTCCTCATACTTCAAAAAAGATATTTCAGCCATGGCTGTTGCATTCTATTTCTTTGACTGTTTGTTTATTCGTCAACCATTCTTAAAAAAGATTTTTAAACTGAAAGCTACTATTATTTTTCAAACGGCCCCATTATTTTTTTGATGAATGTTATATTATTGAAACACCAAAATGTAGTACGGAAAAAGATTAAGAGGACTTTCTTTAAGGTATGTAGGAGAGTGTTTGTTTTGTACTTGGTAATAACTAATTACTTTATGTTGAATTTAAGGTTTATAGTGTCATATTGGTTTTTGTGGTATTAAAGTTAGTTAGGTTTTGTGATTGTTATAATTTAGGAATGTTTAAGGGTGTTTGGGATTGGTTATAATGGGATATTAATTTGTGGAGAAAGGTGTATTCGAAATTGCTTATGCTTATTTGCTTATTCTTGGGTAAAATAAGGAGGTCTTGAGGCCCACTAATGTGCTTATTTAGATATAAAGGGGTGTTCCTTTGGGCGCATTTTGTGAGGTTAGAAAAATTTATGACCTCATAATAGGGCGCTTATGGCCTTATCTACTTGAGGTTAGAAGGTTTTAAAGTACATAACTTTATAACGCCAAACAATTGAGCTTACAAACCTATCAAATTTTCAATAACCTTATAAACCCGTTAACAGTAATTGGAAACGAACCAGACCAAGACCAAATTTTCAATAAGCTTATAAATCCGTTAAAAGTAGCTCGAAAGGAACCAGAACAAGAAATTTCCGTTAAAAGTAGACGTGACTCAATGAGGTCTAGATTACTTGACGAATCGACAGACTAAATCTGATATTAAGGTAACGTTTCGGTCGTAATTGTTTGTCACATGAAATTCTTGAAAGAACGATAAAGATTCTAATAGACTCTAAAATTTTGTAACTTCTCAATGAATCAAAAAAGAAGAAGAGATTACATGAAACAAAGGATTTTATTCGTATGGGGTTCAATGACTATATTGTCATTGGATAGCTGTTTTTAATTATATGTTAATTCCTTTAGGAGATATGTATGATAAGTGAAATAAGAGGAGTAAATATATGGACTTTTACATAAAAAAAGGGTGGGTGTTTGGATTTTCATTTTGCGTACGAAGCCATAAGAACTCGGAATTGATATGCATTTTTGTTGGTTTGAGTAATATGGTTGTGAATTGACCTTTGCCACAATGTGTTTGTTGAGACTTCTAATATTTAAGAGAGTCGAGTTTTGTCGACCACTTTACATTATACATTCAACCATTGTTGATGAAGATTATCTTTGGACTTTGGTACAGGAACCTATCCAGCAGATGACTACTATTCATTTTCCAAGTTCTATGTTGCTTGGGAAGGTAATTCGATTTTAAACGTTTCCACATATTATAAAATATACTAAGCCCAAACAGTTATGTAGTCGATATAGTGGCATGGTTGCATTTAAAGGGGACGGGATAAGTTAAAGGGGACGGGATAACTTATCTATTGAATTTTAAAGGGGACGGGATAAGTTAAATTTACATAACATGGTTGCATTTTTTGAGTTCTCTTATATAGGCATAAGTTAAATTTACATAAAATGGCTGCTTTATATTATGCATATGTCGTACAGAACTACAGACTGATAAATTGTTATACATCTTTAAAAAAACTTGGACAAAATGTGATCTCGGTAAACCCGGGACACACACAACAAAACAAACTTTACCTGTTTTCACTGAAGCATTTTTCACTTGCCACCTCTAAAAATTATGGTTTATGGTTGGGCAACTTAACTTGGTTCAGTATTGGTTTGATTAACGCCAGAGACTTATTGTTTTTCCTAATAAAAAGGTAATCAGTCAAACTTATCTTAAAATAAATAAGTCCAAGTTGTAGAGACTTTATGTCATTGATTATTGGTCATAAAAAGCATACCTCCACCATGTTTTCAAATGTGCATGTTACCATTTTCTGTAGATGATCAGATATATGACATGAAAATTAAAAGAAATTGGAATACTTTTGTGTTATCAGTAAATGACAATGACTGTAGTTTGTATTAAGATTTCTTCCAACAAATTGGTAATCAGTTCACCTGCACACTCCCGACAAGATCAGTTCATCTGATCAATCATGATGGATTTTCTTTAATACTCAAACATCATTAAGGTTTATGTTAATTCAGACCAACTGATACATGCTAACATTGTTGTAGACAGTGGCTTCCAGCTTGAATAGGCAGTTTCATGGTGTAGATAAATTATCCAACATTTCCGAGTTTAATACTAGGACAAAGTCAAATTTCCCAAATTTGCTCGAGTGGGTAATTGCAAGCAATCTGAGTAGCACACAAGCTAATGTGTGCAAGGGAAATAGCTTATGCACTTATATGGATATTGGTGGATATTTTTCCAGTTGTAATAAAGGTTACGAAGGAAACCCGTATCTTGATCCAGGTTGTCATGGTATGTTTAAATCTAAACTTTGTTTGATTTGAAACTTCTAGGTGCGATATCGATACAATATGGCCTTCGTATAATTATATTTGTAATCAAGGATGTTCATATTATAGGCTTAATGTCTAATACTAATTTACTAAAGAGTTTTTATTGATGATCTGCATGTATGCTTATATCTTTACAAAGTTATTGCAAATAGAATAACGAATTTTTTTAACTTGAGGAGTTTTACGAACTCTTCTAGACTCGATTTTTAAAATTTTTTTTTTAACTAATCACTCTTTATAAGGAAAATGTCTGATGGCAAAATATATCCCAAGACTAATAGCCTCTAGAGACTTTTTCCTGATTGCCGCAATGCATGATTTGTATAAAATCTAAAGGAATTATTTTCCTAATGAGTCTACCGACTACTATTTAAGCTTTAGTGACTTGCTTCCATTGACTAGATTTTCGGAGACCCAAAATGGGATAAGTAAATAGTGCGGGTCCTGTCTAAAGCCTTTCCTAATCGTGAAGTAAGCATCACTTTTTGGCAATGTTATTGTTGGGTTTTTGTATTAATAACTTTGATGTTATGAAAAACTGAATTGCTTTTTGTGTTTGTTGTTCGACTAAAGTGGTAAAGATCGGAAGAGTGAGGAAAATTCTTCTTGGAGGAGGTAACATTTACCACATTTATGCCTTATTATATGCGAGCTTAAGGTGATGCTTGAAAACTAGAGGACTGAAAATTGGCCCATTTGCGTTGGTCATTGAAACTGTAGCTTTATGAAAAAAAAAATAGATTGATTTACGGGCTCCATATTCTCTTTGTTTGGTTATGTTACAAAATGCATGTATTTTTCTTAAGATTGCTTTTTTGTTATAGTTTTCAATGATTTTAACATTTGTTGTTTTATACACTCTTACCAGAAAATAGAAACGGCACGCCTCCTATTACTGCATGTGAAGCTATTAAAAAAGATGGGCAACGGCTAGAGTTTCGGGTACATGAAACCAGTGCTTCATACTTACTCGCTTGAGATCATGCATTAAATTTTACAAATACAATCTGGATTATACTTACATTTATTTGGTTCTTATTCCAAATTAACCAAGAAGGCGCTAAGGAGTTGGTCGTTCTCGGGTTGTGCAAACTGTCACAAACGGGTACCAACGGCTAGAAACTTCATTACCAAATCAGCCAGGAGGGATGTCTTACCATTCAAGTATCTTAATCACTTTTTACTACTATATGTTTCATATATGATATGGTGATAGAACATCGTTATCATATTCGGTATCAGTTTGATTTCGCTATGGATCAGCGAATTAGTTCTTTACTTCTGTGAATTTAAACATGTGTGGTTCAATGTAAGGGCTTATATTTAGTGCCTACTTGCAACATTTGAAATGCAGTATTCATTCATGTACATTCTAAGAGTTTATCTACAAATTTTAACTACTGTATTTATGGCACTGAATAACAGTTTGGTCGTTGTTTGCAATTGGCAACAACATTCAAAATGGCAAATTGTTTGGCATTTATTTATGCCATTAGGAATACCCTTTGACACTAATGTCATTTTGATGGTCCTATTTGAATGTGATTAGTGTAGTTAATGCATGATCCTATATGCCATCAACAACGATTTACCGAGCTCTCTAACAATGTGGTTCTTACTGACTTAATGAAAAATAAATTGTTGCCGCATAATTCTCTTAAACATAAATACGGCCGCCCCGCAGCAACGCGCGGGCAAAACTTGCTTGTTATAGAATTAATAGGCATATGGTGCACATGTATACTGAATGTATACAAACGTCTAATTCAATAAATAAAATTTAAAAGTCAATGTGCACTGTACACATATGCACTGAATGTATACAGACGTAGTCGGTTGCACATAAAACTAGGTGAACTTTGAACCGCAAGTCAAGCAACTCAATTACACATCCAAAAATGTTTTAATTTTTCATATGTATAGTTTTCACAGATCGGAACCAATAAAAATTAATTACCGCAAAACCTTTATATGATAAACATCTTGCTCGTATATGTGAACGAAAACCGAAAACAATCAACATATCATCAAATTCACATAACTAATAACACATATTAACAAAATTTAAAATAAAAATAAATAAATAAAAAATAAAACCCTTACACAAACTCAGCAAGAACTTGTTTAATGATCACAATCGAGCCACTTGTTATCTTAAACTCATCGTCCTCATTATACTCTACACAATAAAATTAAAATTAATTAATCCATACAAATTCAATCATATAATAACTAGCTGAATCAAATAAAAACAACCTTGACAAGTGACGTCAACTTGGTGATGGCAAACTCAAGTGACATCTTTTGGTGATGTTCATTATTATATTACAATTAAACAAAAACAACAAACCATCACCATTATACACTAGATCAGTGACATCTTTTGGTTCATGATTTTAGATCTATGAACAAATATCAGATTTGTTTCGATATATAAACCTCAATTTATTGGTGGCTGGTGACAAGAACAGTATGATGAACAATAGGATTGCAAACAAAAGATCGTCATCACTAGATTGATAATATAATCGGACGAAAATGATATAAAGTAAGGGGAGGGCGGCGGTTAAGTCATTGAAAGTGATGGGTGGAGGTTACTAGGTCATAGAAATTGAGAGAGATGTATAAGATTGGTGTATGAAAGATTTAAAAGCAAAAAAAATGATTCCCAGGCTACTTTTTAGGAGTATTATAAATCTCTAAAATACCCTTTCATCACTTATAGAATGTCGCCTAATTTTTTAATTTATTACATTTATGCCACAACTGCTTTTAACCATAGATCAAATAATTGACGGTGTGGATCGGTTCTCGCAGTTCTCGACCTTTTCTTGGTTCTGAAAATAACCCTACACTATATATATATATATATATATATATATATATATATATATATATATATATATATATATATATATATAGGGGAGAGTTAATGTGAGAGATAAATTAAAGTTGTAAAAATAAGAACTAATCTTGACCAATGAATCTTTTAATTTGTGTTAAATGAGATTATCCTTAAATGAGTGACTTTATAATCATTAAATGGACTTTCAAGGGTATTTTAGAGAATTCAATCATATTTTTTCAATTAATTTTTTATATATTTTCTTTTCATCGGCAATTTTTTTGTTTAGGTGATACGTAATACATATTTGCTTAACATTAAAAATGTAGCAATTTTAGTAGTCTAACATTTTTTTCTAGTTTTTTATACCGATACACATATTCTTTTTTCAGCATTTTCTATTTTGATAGTCAACCATTTGATAGTCAACCAAGTGTGTCCATTTTCCATTTAGTAATCCCATACAGTTAAAAAGGCCAACTAGCTAGGAACACATATTTACAACCACAGATCGAGTCACCCAACTAAACTTAATACTGTCAATTAAGTAAACAACTGGTTCAAGCACAACCCAATTAACTCATACAAAATATAAGTGACACATAGATCCGAGACACAACCCAAACTGAGTGTACAACAACAGATTGACACACAACTTTGATATACACGATTCACCACCTTAAACGTTGTATCACCTTCAAAGGTATGAGTTCGACATAGGTAGTGTTTGATAACAACTTAATGTGTCTTAATTGAAAAATAGGTAAGTTAATTAAGTCATCAAATGGATGTTTGTTTAGTGCTTAAAACTACCATGTGACTTTCTAGAAAAAGCCATGGAGATGAGGGTCTACAAATTAAACCATCCATTTTTTCTTAATTTTACATGTTTAACCTCCCACTTCTTAACTTTATTTCAAATAAAAGGGTATAATTGTAATTTTTACTAATTCAGACACTTTATTCAGCACACAAAACAAACAACCATTTATTCATCTACAAACAGACATCATATATCTTGACAGACACTTTAATTTAACAGGATTTAATAAAAAAAACTAAACAAACAGGCCCATAGTCTAGTAACCCATCGACACACAACTTTGATATACTCAATTCACGAGCTCTAAAAAGTGTCGTACACAACACCAAAAGTACGGATGCACGGGCATGAACTGATACACGAGCAGCAACACAATCACTACAAACACGAAATCTACCTACACACACGAAAAGTGCACCATAAATATTGCTCAAAATCGGATACGTAAAAAGATAAGATACATATAAAAATCTGTGTATCAAATCCATGCGTTTCCACCATCTTGTATACAAATATGTTATACGGCGAAACTTAACCCAACATCCGACGGGATAACGAAGCCTCGCCGGTATAACGAGTCTCGCCGGAAAAATAGATGCATTAGATCTATCAAATAAACAACTGTGTTAAAAACATGAGCCAATAGCCACGTTTCTGTGTAAAAAAACACGAACCTCATACACAAGGAAACCCAATAAAACATGAGCCATGTACCAAGAACCGCGGTCGGTGCATGTGTACCAAGAACCGCCGTCGGTGCATGTGTACCAAGAACTGCCGCCGGAAACGTGACTGGTGTATCAAAAATAGCCGCCGGTACATGTCAAAGATACGTTCAAGATCCAAATGATTAGTAACCGAAATGACGCCGCCGGGCACGTGACTGGTGTACCAAAAATTTTCGGCAAACACTTTGGTCAATACACAAATCTGCTTGTGTTATTTTCTTTAGATTAACAATGATTATGAAATGAAACAACCGACCATAAAATAGAAGATTAGAGGCGGTGCCGATTTACTATTAGTTGTAGATCTTGTGTAAAAAGGCTCATAAAATATTCATAAGAGTAAACTGCAAAATACATCCCTGTGGTTTACAGTTTTTGACACCTTACATCCCTGTCACAAACTATTGGCTAGTTACATCCTTCGTTAGCCAAACGTTAGCCATTATACATCCCTGGTCACTAACTCCGTTAGTTTTCTTCGTTAACTGCTAACGGGAGGGCTATTTTGGTCTTTTTACGCATACGAGGGATGTATTTTGCAAATTATTTTTATACTTTACTTTTTTTTTTTTTTTAATTCTTATTATTATTATTATTATTATTATTATTATTATTATTATTATTATTATTATTATTATTATTATTATTCCGAAATGTTTGTAAAAAAAAAATCCGAAAATTTTGTAAAAAAATTCCGAAAATTTTATAAAAAATTCCAAAAATTTTATAAAAAAATTTATAAAAAATTCCGAAAATTTTATAAAAAAAATTATTAATAATTCCGAAAATTTTATAAAATATTCCGATAAAATTTTTATAAAAAAAAATCCGAATTTTTTTATAAAAAATTTTATTTTTTCTGTTTTTAATACTTTTAGAAGGAATTTTTTATAAAATTTTGGGCAAAAGTATTCAAAAAAAAATATATATATATATATTTGTCGAAATTTTTTAGAAAAAATTTCGGAATTTTTTATAAAATTTTTATAAATTTTTTGGAATTTTTTATAAAATTTTCAGAATTTTTATAAAATTTTTATAAAATTTTTGGAATTTTATAAAAATTTTATAGAAATTCTGAAAATTTTATAAAAAAATTTATAAAAAATTTATAAAAATTTTATAAAAAAATTTCGACAAATATATATATTTTTTTTTTGAATACTTTTGCGCAAAATTTTATAAAAAATTTCGTCTAAAAGTATTCAAAATGGAAAAAAGAAAATTTTTTATAAAAAAATTCGGAATTTTTTTTTTTATAAAAATTTTATCGGAATATTTTATAAAATTTTCGGAATTATTAATAAATTTTTTTATAAAATTTTCGGAATTTTTTATAAATTTTTTTATAAAATTTTTGGAATTTTTTATAAAATTTTCGGAATTTTTTTACAAAATTTTCGGAATTTTTTTACAAATTTTTCGGATTTTTTTTACAAACATTTCGGAATAATAATAATAATAATAATAATTAAAAAAAAAAAAAAGTAAAGTATAAAAATAATTTGCAAAATACATCCCTCGTATGCGTAAAAAGACCAAAATAGCCCTCCCGTTAGCAGTTAACGACGAAAACTAACGGAGTTAGTGACCAGGGATGTATAATGGCTAACGTTTGGCTAACGAAGGATGTAACTAGCCAATAGTTTGTGACAGGGGTGTAAGGTGTCAAAAACTGTAAACCACATGGATGTATTTTGCATTATCAAATGGATGTGTTTTTTTGTGGATGAGAGAAGTTTTTGTAAATATGTGAAGAGTAAATAACGTTTATGGGTTTGCATAAAATGAGGATATGCCAAATGTCAATAGTACCCTTATCTACATATTAAGAATTTTAGAGTAATTTAATTAATTGATTTTCACTTGTCACACTTTTATTGGTTCTCACTTTTAAAACTTTAAGAAATCTCTCATTTGATCTCAATTATATATATATATATATATATATATATATATATATATATATATATATATATATATATATATATATATATATATATATATATATATATATATATATATATATATATAGTGAGGATCAGGTGCGAATTTTTTTAATTCGTGCGGATGTGCGGATAGATCTGGACCGCCATTTCAGATCTGATCTTGAAGTCAAGATCTGCGCTAACTTCACGGTAGCAATTGACCATGTAAACGATTTTTTTAATTTTTTTTCCTTTTGAGGGATCGTTACTATTGTTATCTTCTTTCATTTTTTTATTTTTCCAGATTTTTCTGAGCACTTTTTGTTTTTTTGATTATGAGTCCTACCGTGATATTAACGATATTATGAGTTCTATTGTGATATTAAGAAACTGTGATATTATAAAATGGTGATACTATAAAACCAACTGTGATATTAAGCTTTTTTACATGTAAAAAATGAATCGTGATATTAAGAAAGATATAATAGTTACTATGATATTAACAATTTTATTAAAAAAACATATGATAGTTACGGTGATATTAACAATTATATTAAAAAAAGAAAAAAAGTTTCTGTGATATAAAAAGTAAACGTGATATTAACATTTTTTTATTAAAAAAGTTACGATGATATTAATAATATTAGTAAAAAACAAAAAAGTACTGTGATATAAAAAAAAGTTAGTGTGATATTAACAATTTGTATTTAAAAAAAAGTTTATGTGATATTAAGATCAGATATTGACTTTTTTACAAAAGTCAAGATCTGATCTTGACTATGTCAAGATCAGATATTGACTTTTGTAAAAAAGTCAAAATCGACCTTAATATCACAATAGCTTTTATCATGAAAACGTTTTTTTTTTGAAAATTTTTTCAGCGATTCTTAATAATTTATCATACTCTTTATTTTTTTAATTTTTTCAGATTTTTTTGATTTTTTTTTAAAAGCTACTGTGATATTTCCGCACCATCCCTACTAAAAAGCTTAAAACCACCCGATCCCTTCCATATATATATATATATATATATATATATATATATATATATATATATATATATATATATATATATATATATATATATATATATATATATATATATATATATATATATATATATATAGGGGACCTTTATTTTGAGAACCCTGTTAAGTGCGAGAACTGCGAGAACCCCTTATGTACTCCTATAAATGCATATTGTGCAACATATCAATGCAACATAGCATTTTTGAATTATTAAACTTTTTTATTTAATCCAAAAGGGTATAATAGTAAAAGTCTTTTTTTTTTAATTTTTAATTTTTTTAATTTTTTTTTTTTGTGTTTTTATGAACAAGCATGTTTTAAAATTGATTTAGTGCATATGTGTTTTTATGAATTCATTTTATTATTTTGGTTTTTGGAATAGTTTTTTCAACATACATGTTTTTTAAATGAAAAGATGCATATGTGTTTTTAAATCATATAAATTTATAACAACCAAAAACATAATGTTAACCACAAAACTCGATATAGATTGAAATACAATTAAAATTCAAATTTATAATAAGAATAAATACATGAATATAATCTATCTTTACACTTGTGCACTAACAATAATTAACGTAAACGGACATATGTGCACAAAACATATGTGTTTGAAGTTTCACATCATATTATTTTGAACATGTGCATGTCTTCCAAAAACATAAATGCACGCCTTCCAATAACATATATGTACCTCCCGCATGTGTGCACGCCTTCAAAGAACGTCACGTCTAAAAAAAATAATAACTAAGATTAAATACTTTTAAAATAAAACTCAAGATAACATAACCCCATGGACAAGCTTAAACTAACAAACACAAATAAACATGAGACAAAATTTTTTATATATGCAAAACATATATAATCCAAGACACAAAACATATATGTTTTATAAATCAAACACAAAACATATATGTTTTGTTCGTAAACATATATGTTTTAAACGTAAACATCTATGTTTTATACGTAAACATATATGTATAACTCTTTTGTTGATTTTATATCAAACTTACATGCACGTGACTTTTATACGTAAACATCTATGTTTTATACGTAAACATGTATGACTCCATTTATCCTTGAATCTATATTAACTTAATTAACAATTTAACTAACACAAGAATCCGAATGTAATAAACTTTTTAAGTCCTCGACAATATAATATAAGCAAATATAGCTATGTATTTCACTTTTTTAAAATAACAAAAACAAATCTCTTAGCAATAAGATATTGATTTGTTGACACATGGGCTGTTTGGGTTTTTGTTATGGGACAATTAATATGATTATTCCGAACTGATAGTGGCAATAATATAATTTAATGTGATGTAATGCACTTTCAGAAACTTCTGTTTGCAGTAACAAGTGTTCATGGGGATAACTTTTCATTGTATTATTCGTCTATAGACCTTGTTGGCCACTCAATGTCAAACAAGTATAAAGGTCAAAAAAATGAAGAGGAGCCTTATCTATGATGACCTGAAAGCGGAAACAAGTCTCTTACGAGTACCTATGATAGGTCACATACAACTAGCATAATAAGTCAAAATATCCTTGTGCTTAAGTTTGCTTTTTATAATATAAGCAGTTTTGACTGGCTTAATTAATTGTTGTTTGCTATGGCACAAAAGCCTTTGAATCAGTAACTACATAATAATAACATGTGAGCCATTGTAAGCATGCCCAAACTTTTTTCAAAAGAGAACACCGCCCAATCAATTGCTCAGATCAATTTAAATTTAAAATGGATCCCAATTTTCTAAATCTAAGACCACTCCGTAGCGACCGCCTACATGTATCATCAAATACTAGTCAGAAGGGTACCTTATGATTCTTTCTGCTTCTTTATAAACCCGCAACTCCGTAGCGACCGCCTACATGACAACTATAATTTTAAAACCCCGCAACCCGAGTCGATCCATACCACGACCACCGCACCCACATCCCGCCGGAGAAAAAACGCAGGACTATAACAACAAGAGTAAACACATCATGGATCTTAAAATAAAAATCGAAACTTATATTAATCCCATCTCAAACGTCATCAGTCAACCACACAATAACTAATAAGACTCGAAACTTTGAACGAAACAAGATCTCAGTTTTCTTTCGGAGATGATAGAGTTTTATGACCTTTAAAGATCTTAAAATATCGAAAGCAAACTCATCAAATATCATAAAATAAAAACAAATACAACAACATACTTACTCGAGACCTTGTACATAAGATCTTAGCCGTGACTTCAAATCTTTCTGAACTTCAAGGAACAAGAAAAGAAGATTGTTTTGCGTTTTTTTTAAAGAGATATAAGGTGGTTGAGTTGTGAAAGAGAGATGAAGGAGGCTAATAGTTTATGAGATTAGGGTTTGATGGAGAGTTTGTGAGAGAGAAGAAGATATAAATGAAAACTGATTCTCTCAAATCAGTTTTAGAGTAAGTACAGGAGGGTTTTGAAATTATGTCATGTAAAATTACATAAATGCCCAAATTCGAATAAATAAATATATATGGTTATTGTTTTATTTACGAAAATGCCACAATGATTTTCATCCATTGATCTTATCATCAAAGATCATCCTAGGGTTCAAAAGGAGTTCTCGCAGTTCTCGCACTTAACAGGGTTCTCAAACTAAAGTTACATTATATATATATATATATATATATATATATATATATATATATATATATATATATATATATATATATATATATATATATATATATACTAGTGTCAAAACCCGTCCGATGGACGGGTGTTGTGGTTTTTATTTTTATGATTTGTTTATCATATATATACTATAAAGTAATTAAAAGTTAAATGAAAGGTTAAAGATGTGTAATTGATGTTTACCATAATCCATTAAACGACTAAAAGAAGGTTAGTAATTTGATTTGTTTTTGTATTTTTTTTTCCATTTGTTGTTAATTGTTTATGTTTATTAAAGAAAAGCTACAATGTGTTTATGACATATGGTGCAAGACAAACTTAAACATTAAAGTGTCATATTTACCTTCTTTCAATATACTCTTTTCTTTGGACATAAAACCTGGTAGTGACGATGAAATTTATAGTATCCAAGACCAGATGAAACAATTCAAACAAAAACAACAGTAAATTATTATTATTAAGGATATAACTATCCACTGGTTTACCTTTCCCCTTTTTTATCAAAGGATACCAATTCATAGCCATCTATAGGAGTCTAATCCAAATGATTCAGAAGATTAGTCTTTATGTTGAAGCATAAGTCACCTGCAAATATAAGTATTATCATCTTCCTGGAATTTCCATTGTACATATTGATTTGATTGATTGATCGATTTAGTTGGTACCTTTTTATCATATTGCTACATAGTTTCTCAGTCGGCCATCATTTTATTTATTCAATATCCATTATATGAATTACAGTGTGCCTGGACTTAGGTTCCTGAACTGATTTTAGTAGAGATAAGTAGATGACTGCTCTCAGATAGATTATACGTAGAACCCCTAAATATGACATATTTAGGGTGGACACAGAACAACGTCAAAGTATATGAAACGAAGATGAAATTCCATGAGTTTAAATAAAAATAAATCATACCATACAAATGTCGCCATTCGATGCCCACTATATACTCATCCCGTAAGAGCCGTAAATTGTTCTAACAAAACCATGTTCAATTCCTTGTGCCTAAAAACAAATAAATATGCACAACCGTACGTTTTTGTCACATTCTTATTATATAGCATTATAGCCTAATGTCAAAAAGTTTCTCTACACTTTTGTTAAATCTAGATACACATTTCTACTATACCTTTAATTTTTCATTACTAAATACACCTATTGACTTGTAACGAAATTGATGATGTATGACTTTCTTTTGAACAAATATATAGGTCCCTTTTGGAATAGATCATTTTGACGCTAATAGCCTAATAAGTTTTAATGTTTATTATAAAAGATTAGTAGAAGCAATTATAGAGTTCAAGAACTCATTTGCCATTTGGCCCTTTACTAAGAGACAGTGCACGAGTTTTGATTTCTTATATGTCAAATATAAGAAAGTCGATGAATATCATGTGCATATACTATACATTTGATACATATGGAAGTACACATTTAAATACATTTTGCACTAAAACCAAATAACAGATAGTATGGTCAAAGAGATGGAAACAATGTATTTACAATCTCAAAATTTTTTGATACCTCATATAGATTTATTGTACCAATTAGCTGGCCACATATAATGGTGTCTATTGTTATTTATAATCTGCAGCAAATATAGACATATCGTGAGGGAGGTCCCAATATTCAAGCCCCTGCCACACACAAAGTTCTCGAGAATGCATGCGTGCATCTACTCTAGTTACAAAGCTTCCAACAGAAATAGACAAATAGGAGCATCATCAAATAGATTGTAAGATAAATTTTTTTCTTTTTTTTATTTATTTTTTTCTAGAAGGACACAACATTCTAACATGTGTTCGGTTTAGAGTACTCCAAAGAAACGACTTTGCTTTTTCATAATCTAAAACATATATCTATTGAAAAAAGCATATCCCATCAAATTCAAGGGTATTTTCAATTCATAATATACCATTTTCAAAAAAAATGTTTATATTTAACTCTATCCTATATATTTAAATGATACTGGAACAAATTTGTGCAACAGGAAGCTCACCTTATCAACTATAGCTGCCATCTCATACTCATGATTGGATATGTGTTTTGGAACTATTGTGACCTGATGTCATAATAAACCATTTTTTAAAAATCAAACAAACCCTTTCCTTAAACTATCATCTCTTGGTTCCTGTGGCTCACCCCTTTTGATGAAAAATGTTGGTTGCTTTGGCTCAGGTAGATGCATATTTTCATTAGTAAGCATGGAAACAACTTCGGTAGGTTGTCCTTAGCATGATCTTGAGCACACAATAGACCCATATGAATGCTTCAACATAGACAGATTTTATCCATCTAACAGAATAGCTTGATAGAAAACTAATATAGCTCATAACTTTTCTGTGATGCAGTGCAAGACTTTTCTCAATGATTGATCCAAAACTTTAATAGTATATGGAATTCCACTTAAGAAGGTATGTGATCCTTATGTTCCCTCCTCGCATTTGCATCACATAATTTACTAAATTTCTCTAACTTTCAGAATGATTTGAATGATGAAAAGTACCTAATTGGCATTTGTATTTATGAAAATTTCCATATCAGTAGCATTGTATATATGTTTTCAGTTTTTGAAATCAATTGTCAAATGCAAACTTGTGTTTTAACAACAATGTGAAATTTCAACATTTTATATCTCCCGTACAATTTTTTTTCACTCGTATATCTCACTTAATCTCGAAGGAAGATTATGAATATTTATCATTAGCCCGTTGTTTGATATGATGATGATGACATTGTCAATGGATTATGCTTGAAAAAAAATACTATGATAATGCTACTGTTCGTAACAATGAAAAAAATAAATGTTTATCCGATATGAGACACTAAATGTTATTGAAGTATCAAAGATAGTTTGGCTGGTAAAAATCAAAGCAAAGCTCCATGAATATAGTTTGTGAAGACCAGTTAAACGCATAATGATGTAGCATAAACTTTCAAATTATAACACGAACATTCAACAACCATAATGATCAACCCATTTGCCACCAATAATAGATAAATATTTACAACCTCCTAAATTTTTTGTCTTAATTAAAAAAAACTTTGTAATCAGGTTTAGTCTATTAATTAATTGTGAAGTAAAAATGCCAACAAAGCTTTAGTGGGTCAGCTCAACCCGTTTTGACCTGTTGCACAACCCAACTGACTTTGCAATTCTATTAATACCAATATGTGATATGGTTACGTTTTGACTCATTTTTGCTCAAATATTGCCTCAGTATAATGTAAAAATTCAAAAGGTTACATTTAATATTGATCTTGTATCTATATTTTCCTTGTGTAGAAAAGAAGAAGAAAAACAAATAAATAAAGAAAGCTGATCGAATTCAATTTTCAGCAAAAACTATATTTATAATACAGTAACCCAAATACATAGGAACTAATAACCTAACTTTCCTTGGGGCGTAGAACGGTTCCGTCCATTATTCCTATATGCAGCAAGCCAGTAACTTAAGAACGAATAGGTTCACTCGCCTTGAGTTGTAGGATGCTTCGATCTATTGTTGGCATGTGCGATGACGGGATCGTTTTCTGATTTTTGATTGATACCCATGTTACAGAGATTTAGTATAACTTACACCGTCTTTTACATGTTACGCCAATGAAACTTTTAATCGCCACTAATAGCCATAGTACTTACAGATACATGTATCATTAGCTTGTTGAGGCATTACATGCGTATGCAAAGAAGAAGTCGCAACAGCATTCATCGCTGCAAGCATGACAACCGCATATGGCATGCACGGAACACAGTCTTCGGTTCGTTTAAAAGTAGCAGGCATTTGCCGGTGCTGCCAGTGTTCACCAGAAACATTCTCCATAGTTTTTGAAGCAACAACCGCACATGGCTAAACATGAACGTCTGCAACAGATACACTGCCATCATCATAAGGCACAATTCCTTTAACACACTGTTTTTTATGCACAACAGGATAATCCATAGTCGTGTAATCCGGTTCCATTCCATTGTTACCAACCCAAGTAACTTTCTTTTGTTATTCTCAGTTGTATGCACACGGCTACTATAACTGTTATTTAAAGTTTGTGTGGTGCAAGCTGTAAATACATATGAAACAATAAGAATCAACATAAATGAATATGTATTTAAAACCAAAAATGTTGTATACTCATGTGTTGATATACTATTTTGACTGTCACCAACAGAAGCTTCAACACCTTTAGAATATATTTTAGGTAAATTCTCAACAACCTTCAATAATAAAAGAGAATTGCAAAGGAAAATCAAATGTGAAACTACAAGCAATGAAATAAAAAAGCAATACATAGCAAGTATATTAATTTGAATATGATCAACTCTATTAGAACTTTGTGATATATACATAACAAATTAGACGCACCTCGCTTGCATTTCCAAGAATCTCAGCCACCATTGCATAAAGGTTCTACCATCCGGCGCATATGATCTTGTAAGATTCCGATGGGAATAAATAAAGGTAGAAGAAAATATGAATCTTTTTTGGTTAAATTAACCCAGAATTGTCATCCAGCAAATAAGAGTCACTGTCGGGATCATTGGAGTCGTCTGACATTAAAACTTTAAATTTGAAAATGACCTATACAAAGATGAGAATGCGAAAAGTGATTATAAGAAAAAAGGATAGAAGTCACTATGGTTCGCTACCTTAGCCAACATGTTATGACCCGCACTAAAGACATCCCTTTCAACCCGAGCCTATTTTCGACCATTTTGGCACCTCTAATCTTAGTTTTATCCTTACTTCAAGGGGGAAACACTATATGTGTCGTCATTGTCATGTGAATAGAAGGTGCAGAGTTTGTAAAGTTGGTGGATACTCAAAACATGAAAATTTAAGTATCAGTTAGGTTAGAGAAGGGACGGGTATCATAGATGTAAGCATACACACGGGAGACTTATAAGACAGATTTTAGTTGTGAGTTCATCATATTAAATTTTAGACTTCTGTTATATAACTTGAAGATTAAAAACATCAGGATTGAATATAACCTTAACTGGAACCTGGGAAAAAATATAAATAGTAAAAATTTATATACCAGAAAGACGACCTCCTGCCTTACACGGTTAAGTTCATCTGATGAGTTTGCGGGCTGATTCAATGAGAGGTTAGACGTAACTCATTCTGACTTTAAAGCAAAAGAAAAAAGGTGGGAAGTCTACCCATTTCTTATGAATGGGTCCATTTGGATTATTTGTAATATTGAATGGGTCGAACATGTAGTGAAGGCATATAGATGAGTACCTCTGCCGAAAAATCAGTATGAATTTCTAGTATAAAGCCGTGTGCATTGAATTACTGATCGGCAAAGACGGTTGACTGCCTTCTGCCTTTGACCAAGACTGGCCTTATTGTGTGACTGATGTGCCACGAGTCTTACCTCGAGGCTTCATTAGATGATAGTGTGTGGTGTGTATACGCATTGTATTATGATTTTCCACAACTTCCCAACAGAAGAACATAAGAGAAATTCTTTTTTCATGTTCCAGTGGTATTTCTTCAGTAATTTTTGCTAAGGAATAATTTATTTTGATTTTGAACATAGAGCACAGGATACTGTTTTGTACAATCAAATCTCAATTTTGGACAAATTAATTGTCTTGTTAATCGTGTAATTGATAACTCAGTCTCAGTTACATGCTGTGGTATATTGCCTATTACATAAAAACTTTTGTTGAGATATTACACATATATTCCAAGTCCGACCTCCTTCGGATTCGTTTCCACCATCCATGGAGCCCTGTGCACATAAAAAATGGAAGGCTAATTACTTCAACCCTTTCCCAAATGTATTGTATTTCTTTTAATGTTTCATGTTTTTCATTAATTTATCAAGCGTTGTTCAAAAAACAGCAGATGCTAGAGCAGTCAAGATTTTGTAATCCATATTCACAAACTTAAACTTCAAAGTATTTCAACCTTTTCCTGTTTGTTGACATGACCACAAGTCAACAACAAAATCAAGGTGGAGTTCATTAAGACGTTAATGCATAACACCATACATTTATATGATTTGATTTAAACAAATATTACTGGTGCTCTCATTGAATCATGATCAAGTCATATTGAAGTTTAAATGTCAATCGGTTGACCAATATTTATTTTGGCAAGTATACGTTAAATTAAAATAACTGATTCAATATCTTAAAAAGAATTCTAAAAAAAAGCAATAAGTAGCTTTCCTACATGATATTCAATTCACCTACGAAGCATACTATCTAGAGAAAGTAACTTGGGCTAGATAAGAATACATACAATGTCTATATATGTACATAAATGTGTTTGTGTGTGTGTAAGTGCAGTATCAAGTTAATTGTGCATTATCGAGGAAAGGGAAGAATAATACTTGTGCATGGCGAAGTTAATTGTTCCTTGTGCAGCTCGTTCAAGAAGAAGTTCCCGAGCTTCAATGGCAATCCCTTGAGGCTAATAGAAAAGCGTTAATGCATAGATTCATATCATATTTATAAATTAGTTTATGTGCCAGTGTTGGTACCTCTTCTGGAAACCATACGCCTGGTTATGTGCTGCCCTCAAGAATAGCAAGAGCAAACGCAGTTGTTGAATGACCAACTGATCTGGAAAGCATTCATGCACATAGAATAAAATAAAAACTATTAATGAATTCTCAGAGCAGTTGGAGCTTTTGGCACACAATACCTATCATTTATAGATGATTAAATTAGAGGTGGCAAAATGGTAGCTTGTTAGCGGATCAAATGAGTTCGGGTCAAAATGGGCAAACTTCAGTGCATTTTTTTTTATTTATTATTTTTTTTTGGTCTTTTTTTTTTTATCTTTATATCTTTTCCCATTAAATATTTGAATTTCAATGATAATTTTGGTCTGATAACTTTGAAGGAGATACATCTTATGTATGCATTAAATCTATTCTTAAGAAAGAAAGTATGTATTAGTTTCACTACATATTTGTTTCTTATTTTCTTTTTAGTTTGAAAGCCAAGATATAAGCTACCCGTAGTTTCAGGAAGTAATAAAAATGATGAAAATGACACTCATAATGCCTTTAGCAGGACGAATCTTTGATCTTTTTGTCAATAATCCTGATGGTACTGTTGATATGAGGGAGATACTTTGTGACTTCTTTACCATCAAGAATCTAGAAGGAGATTATGCGCTTAGTCTTTGTTTTCAGGTAACAATATATATCATTAATGTTACTTTACAAAAACAAAAATTAACTTGATTTTTTATGACTGATTTCATATTAATGAGTTTATCTGAGTTGCAGTTTTTCACAAACGGGTCTGATTTTGGCCATTAAAAAGTATGGCTATTAAGGGACGGGTTAAATGGGTCAAATGGGTTAAATGTGGTTTTTCCCAAACATGTCCTTAGTTGATTTAGACACATGGTTATCAAGGTAAGTGACTCTAATATTGGTCAACCAATATTAGAGTTACTTACCTTCATAATCAGTTCAATTTTATATTTATATATTTCGTTACTTGATGCGTAGATTTGGAATGATATGTTTTTATTACCAATTTCTTTGTATGTAGGTGAACAATGGTCACCACCCACAAAAAAAGATAAAAAATAAAAAATCAATAGAACAAATAAAGAACAGAATTTTAGTGAATTAGTGAATACCATGCATTTACCTCAAGTTCTGCACGAATGTTAGAAACTTCTACATCCCTTCCATCTTTAGTCAGTTGTGCAACTTTTAGAGCAGCCTGAGACAAAACTTTTTGCAGAATAAGTATTCACAAAGAAACAATCTTAACGCAAATTCATATCTACTGCCAGTTTGAATTATATATACCTCTCTTTGATGTATTGCTATATAAAAAACAAATCATATAAATATATTGCTAAATATATTGCGTGATCAGCCTGGCCAACTCCAGATTGCAGCGAAATCACAGTCATATTGACTCCCTCTTCCTGTAAAATGGACGAAAAATACCAGTTAAACAAATGGGCCAAAAACGACTTTGCTATAAATCAAGAGTCATGTTAAATGATTCACTGAGATTACATGTAACCGTTGTGGTATCGTCAACACGTCATAATCATCAGCAAGTTGCAATCCCAATATGCTACTTATTAGCAACAGCATACATATAAATCTTTTATATAAATAGGACATATTTCAAACAATGTTTGGGCTTTCTCGATAAACACACTTATATCCAAGATAAACAAAGCAAGGTCGTGTCAAATAACTTAAATGACTTCCTGTACATTTATTTTTCCTTCAAGACGATTTGTAGAAACCGTTTAGTAATATCAACACTTGTAGGGTGTTTGGCTAAGCTTTTTGAAAGCAACACTACATGATAGATGTTGAAAAACAGGCTTAGCCGCTGAATGTATCAGCCTTTAACAATGGCAAAAAACTTGTTTACGTCTCATGTAACTATTACACTTTTCCAGCCGAGTTTTTAATGATACGACAAAAAAATCCAGAAAAATCACCAAAACCTCAAAAACGGTATGAAGCTTATACCCTTTGAAACTGACTTGAATCGTTATTCTGCTACTTTAATTCCTAAAAGCATGTTCAATCAGAAAATCGAATCTTGATAAGGTCTTTATAATTTCTTATTTTGACTATAGATTATAGAATTCTCAATATATCCTCAAACACTAACTCATATTCTGTGAGTATGACAAAATACCTAGAAAGTTCTGAGAAATCCATGTCGGCAAATGTAAGCCTTGGATAACTATGGCCTCCATTCCTTCTACGCTTCAAAATCCAATAGATAAGGATCTGTTCATATCCAAATAACCTTATATTCCTCACGTCAGAATCAGTCCTTCAGTATAAAGCCTGCCTACAAAATTAAATTATCAAACAAACGATTCATTATGCTTCCAAGAAAATGACATAAGCTTAACAATAAAAGACTCTGATGCTATGAGAAAGGTGACCGATAATTAGATGATTCAGTTTAAAAGACCCTCATAGAGTTGATTGTTGGATATAGGGGTGTTTGGGATAACATTGTTTGAAATATGTCATGTGTATAATGTGCACTGGTGTATGTCATGATTACTCTTGGTTTCCTGTATTCATACATAAGGCGTAATAACTTAAAGTATCATTTTCAACAGTGAGCAAGAAAACTTTACGATTCTGTTATTACCTGATCTTAAAACTATTTGGATCACACTCTAACGCAATTTCCAATCCAATAGATTTGACACGTGCAATGGGTGGCAGCCAACAGATGTTACAAAGAAAATAAACTACGGATTATGGGGTACGCAAAATTATAATGAGGGACAAAAAATCTTACCAAAGCTTCAGGCATGGAAGGAGTCATGGGAATCAACTATTCGGATGCAAGCTCTTAGAGCCTTAGAGTTCCAACAGCCAACTACAACGAACAAAAGAATGAATGTAAATATATGGTTATGTACTAAGGGGCGTTTGTATGCGATTTTAGAATTTAAAGTTGGATGGCAATGCAAATTTGCTAAGTTAAAGATTAGTGAGAGGGCTACTATGTTTGCCATTTATTCATTTATTTATTTAAGTCTACTAACTTAAAGTTTGAAGTTTAAAGTCTACAAAATATGTTATTTCAAAGTTTACAGTTTAAAGTCTAAAGGGCTACTATGCTTGGAGGAGCTTTTTGACAGGGAAAAGGGAAGTTACAGGTTAACTGTTTGATGACGATAGTGTAGATCATGACTGCAGCTGTATGCATTCCTGATATTAGGAGACCGGCGTTAGAATAATTCCCCTGCTGCAAAAGCAATAATGAAACAGCTTATTAGAATAGTTATTCAATAAGATATTCATGTGATTAAGATTCCAGTAATTAGGCCGTTTGGTCATTTGGCTAGAACTTTTCCTGCTAGGCAAACTCGGGTCATTGGTCCAAACCCTACGTACCTTTTGAAATATGTAAATAAAATATACCTCGTTTTGATTACGTATGTTGATGATGAAATTGGAGACATCGAAACCATGTATGTTCAATTAATCGAACAAGTGTGAAGTACCATAAATAACTCGCGAGAATCAATTGCTGATAAAACTTCTCTACTCGTGTATACTCTTCTCAGCTAACTCTTTACCGACCCCATTATCATTCTGACGGCTTTTTGTAGTGACTATTGATGGAGAGAACCCAATATGACGAACTTGAGACTGAAGTAGTATAACCCGAACTTATGACTTAAACTTGCACTATTGTCAGACGAAGAACCCTTTTTCTTAACTCCATCGAAAAAAAGTAAACTTAAAGTTTCTCAAATTATCCACACCTTAGTGTGACACTTGAGCACAACAACGTAACTCCTTAAAAGTGATAGTTATAAGCTGTGAGCACAACAACGTAACTCCTTACATCAGGTTCAACTAGATAACTTAAGTCTTTGTCATTCGTACCAGTTAAAAGCTCGAACAAGGATCTCGAAGAATCATGCATCTAACCAACCCCGATATCTTCAGATGCTAAGTACACGCACCCGTGATATCCTACTTCAACCTCAAATAAATAATAATGAATTATCGCCGTAGTCACATCTTACGGTTAAATGCCCAAAACTAGCCTTCATTAACGGTTTAAATGAACTTTGATAATGGTTTCCTGATTCTTGTCAAAAAAATGTATCCCCGTGAAAATTTATGAATCCAAAATACCACTCTTTTTGCCGAATTATACCGAAATTAAACACAATGTATTTAGAGTACATTGGTAAACGTTGCAACCCAAGTTATTGATGTAACTTCTCGATCCAGCAAGCAGTCCATTAGATTCGGATTCAGGCCCAACACCAATAATTAACCTTTCACACGAGCTCAGCACTTGATATATATGTTGAATATACGGGCCCAAACCAATAACTGATAAACTTGTTAAGATCAAAGAAGCTTATAACCAAGTCCATTAACCACTTTTTACTCGTTAAAAGATAACCGGTTATAATATCACAATTCACATTTAAAAACCCTAAAACACTTCACATAGAAGTGTCCGCCCCCTTCTCTCCTGTACTCTCTCACCAAACTCTTGACATCTCAGATTATCACCATCAATATCCATCTATTCACAAACTTAATCCATCTCACAAATAAAAAATGGCACAAACAAACACAACCATATTACGAGTCATCTTATTTGCTCCATACGAATCAAGAAATACTTTTTAAGGCTTCAAGATCCATGAGGGGTCTACGGTAGGTATCAATTGTTTGTAGTTTACTTTTTTTTTCTTTTTGGTCTTTAAATGATTTAAAGAAAAAAGAATAACATGTTTGTTATACATCTTTCTTTAAAATCGGATATTGAATGAAGCTTTGTCTTCAAATACGATCGATGATGAATTATTTCGCTCGTATATAGACTTTCAAAAGTCTTGATTACTCGAGAGAAATAGGCTGAGATCATTTGTCAATTTACATTCTAGATCGAGTCTTGATTGAGTAGGAGAGATTGTTAGAGTTGGATGAGGATGTGGTCGAGATGTGGCTGTGGTAGCTTCTTGGTTTAAGTATCAGTCAGTCCTTATATTATTTCGTTTTTGGTTTTGACTTATGATGTGATGAGTTGAAGTCACAAAGAGGTGTCGAATGGTATATGGTTTTGGTCAGGTCATACGAGTCTTCTTAATCTTCATCTCGTATTTCTGTGTAAGAGTCTTACGCGTAAAAGTTGGAAAGGTCTTATGCGTAAAGAAACTTTTTCACGCTTATGCGTAAACACGCTTATGCGTAAAGAAGCTTATGCGTAAACGTGGTCTTACGCGTAAAGCTTATGCGTAAGCATAGGCTTATGCGTAAAAACCTTACGCGTAACAGTCCTTACGCATAACTTCACAGTTATGCGTAAATATCTCTGAAGACGACACCTTATGCGTAAAAATAGGGTTTTGACCCTTGTTGACTTTTTCCGGCGATGTATTCCGACCACTTTTCCGTTCAGATTCATTGTAACCCAGGAAAAAAAAACTGCATAAGACATCTTGTTTGACCCGTTTTGACCATGAGGACTGACCGTTTTGACCATAATACTTATCACAGAATATGGTACAAAGAAAACATTATATGAGTAAAAAATGCATAAAAACTGTCGAGACCAATCCAACATGTTTATGACAATTTTTTTTCACCAATACAACTTTTGACCATAAAAGATACATTTAACACTTGTAAAAAATCTGTTATATATAAAAGTATATGGGAAAGGATAGAACTTTATAAAAAACAGATTTTACAAGAAATTTTGACAAGAAAAACATCACCAAAATCAACCAATGATAAAAATCCGACCTTGCTCTTGATACCAATGTTAGGTCACTAGTTTTACAACACAAGCTTATAGAGAAAGAGATGAAGGCGGATGAACAAATACCAAACACACGCACACGTATCAAAGAGAAAGGTTAAGCGTATAGTGTATGTGAAAGAGTAACTTGAACAACCAACCCTCAAATGAGGGTTTACAATAGATTATATAGGCAAGGAGCTAGGGCAACACTCCCTCTCCTTCCCTATTCCTTATTGGGCTTGGGCCTCAGCTTATGGGCCTTCTACATAAGCTGGACCTTAAACAAACATAAAGGCCATAATAAAGCTACCTATTACATATGAAATATAAATACTTGAAATACTGTTTAGGAGTGATTCCAACAGACCATATAAAGGTGCACATCAAAACTAAACAAAGAAGACGACCAACCTGAACCTATTCATCATAAAAAGCATATACGAACACAAAACTAAACAAAGAAGACGACCATCAAACCTAAACATCAAATTACCTGAACCTATTCATCATAAAAAGCATATAAAGTTGCACATCAAACCTAAACCTATTCATCATAAAAAACATATACGAACACAAAACTAAACAAAGAAGATGACCAACCTGGAAAAACTGAATTCTATATTGAACCCAATATCTAGTTAAACACATAAGTCGAAAAACAAAATTAGGGATTATAAACCTGTAGAATTAAATAGTCGGCAAAACTTCTTAGGGATTGTACATTCGAATAATATAATAGAGTGTAATTATAAAAAAAAAAATAGGTTAAAAATATATAAAGAATAATTATCTTGTAAATAATATATATCATATTTTTTTTTAATTGTTATCTTCATAATATAGATTCCTAAAATACAAATTGCATGATTTTTTTAGCATCTCCTTATTTATATTGATTTGAAAGATATAAACTAAAAATCAATTTACTCTAGTGGTAAGTTGTTTACAAAACTCATGAATGACCCAAGTTCAAATCCAATACATGTCTTCTTTTTAATTAAACAATTTTAAAATTAAAAATTAACAAAAACAAAAACGAATTTTAAAATTTATTAAAAAAAATTGTACATATATTAATTAAAACGCCACATGTCATTTAAAAAAATAAAAAAAAATGCCACATAAATACAATGATGACATGGAAATATGATATGGCATTATGAGATGCCAAGTGGCATTTTATGTGGCATGCTTCCTCTTATATATAATGTATATATATATATATATATATATATATATATATATATATATATATATATATATATATATATATATATATATATATATATATATATATATATATATATATATATATATATATATATATATATATATATATATATATAGGGGTGCGTTATATGCAGTACCATTCTTAGATACAGTACTTTGCAGTACCATTTTAGAGAAATCTAGACCATTGGATCATTTGATCAATGGTTCACAATACATGATGGCATTTATGTAAATAAATTTAAAAAAAATTGGGCGGAAATCTTTTCATAAGGGTAAAAGAGGGAATTTACAAAACTACACTACGCTAACCGTTCCCTTTGAGTTTCAATTGATACAAACGAAGTTGAAAAAAAAAAACAGGAGCAAGTTGCACCCATGAAAATGCAATCTAAAAAGCCTCAAATCTCTCACAATATTAATCCTTATCAATAACTCAAACCCATTTAAACCACAAACCTGATCTCACCAAAAACACACAGTATTAGGTTTTTTTGCACGATCGGTGTAAAAAAAATTTGCAACAATTAAATCAGTTCATAATTGAAGAATAATGGAAGGTAAGCTAATGATTATGTGATTATGCAGTACAATTCTTTTTTTTTTTTGTGTTTCATTTATATTGATGAAGATAAATCGTATAAAAATTGGTAATTTTTTCGAAACTGAAATTGAAAAGGGTTTTGCATTCGTGTTAATTAGGAATGATCGGACTATAAGGAATTACGAATTAGTGATTCTTAAAAAGAATCATAAATTTATTGTTATTACTCCCTCCGTCCCATTTTATAAGTCCATGTTTGAAAAGTCAAAGTCTTTATCCTCAGAGTTTGACTGTAACTATTTTTTTTCGTATTATATAATACTTAATGAAAAATATACTAATGAAAATACATTTAAAACACAAATCAATTTATATATTTTGTATCAAATATTATATCACACGAAAAAAAATAATTACGGTCAAACTCTGAAAAAAAAGACTTTGACTTTTCAAACCTGGACTTATAAAATGGGACGGAGGGAGTATTTTTTTTCTTCTTGGGTAAAATATGTATTTACAAATTTCAAAATTGAAATGGTGGTTGTTTAGATTAGTTTGGTATGTTGCATATATGTTTTGGTAAGCTTGCAAGTTTTAAAATCTTATGTTAACCATCAAAGTCTTTTTGATTTTTGAATTTACATTGATGTTTTATTTGTAGCTGTGATTGTTAGGAGCGTTTGGGCCTGTTTATCCATCCATTCTGATTACTTGGGTTGTTTTTTTTTTTTTTTTTCCCCAATATATTGGTATTTTCTTAAACAAAAACATTGATGTTTAGACCTGTGAAACATGATAAAAAGTTGAAATGTTCATGGGTAAAAAAATAAAAAGAATGTTTGGATATAAGGAAAACAGCTTAAAATACATTAGGATTGCGTAATGTACATTGGTGTATAGATATGGGTTTAAAGGCGTTAACTTTGATGTTAATGTGTGTATGTCAGAGAAAAGGAAAAACGCGAGGGGGAAAGCAAAAATACTTGTTGAAGAACCAAATGAAACTATTAACGTAGAAGAAGAGGAGATGGATGACGATTTTGTTGACGCAACATGGGACAATTCAGGTAAAGTGTTTTCAGCGTTTGTTGGAATCGGTTGGAATATAAGAATATTTTAGAAAATAATAAATGTGCGTTAACATTTTCTTAGTGTACACATATATATAGGATTAAGAAGGAGTCAAAGGAAGAAAGGAAAAGAACTAGCGGCTGAAGGAGAAAAGGAGAAAGATGTTTCTGATAACAATGGTAAGCAGTTGTGAGAACATGAATTCATTGCATAAATGTTTAGCTATAATCGTACATGTTTTGGTTTTGTGAACATACATGTTTAGGTGTGTTTGGATATAGGTATAAATGAATTAAAAATATTAGATAATTGTTAAACAAGGTATTATGGTTTGCAAAAGGGTGTTTGGATATGGGTTTAACAGGGTAGCATGGGTTACATAGGTGTGTTGATATGGATATGGGTTAAACACGGTAGTATTGTTTAGACAGGGGTGTTTGGATATGGGTTAAACATAGGTGTTTGAAATAAGACAATTTGATTTTCTTATGGGTTAAACCGGGGTGTTTGAAACAAAACAAATTAACTTTGTCGTGAACATAGGTGTTTGAAAATAAGACAAATTGATTTTGGTATGAGGTAAACAGGGGTGTTTGGATATGGGTTAAACAGAAATAAAAATGGATTAACAGAGATGTTTGGATATGGTAATAATGTTACCGAGAGTTCATACATGTTTTGTTCACTTTTGTTTGTTGCAGAAGGAAATGACAGAAAATGTACTAATTACCAGTCCGGTGCCGATAAGTGTGTGTCCACCAAACGAACAAGTTGATCCTGGTCAGCGTGAAGGAAAAAGGCATACAGCTAAAATTATTTTACTAGCAGAAATAACGCTATATTTTTCATACATGTTATGTAAAAGAAAATTAACATTTAGAATACTAATGTGGGTACTTTTTTTCCTAATAGTGAGACATTGTTCATGTCAAAAACTGGGCAACAATCACCAAATCGCAACTGTCTTCGAGCTCGTGATAAATCCATATTGTTTGCATTCATAAGTGAATGATTGTGATTTTCCACAAAGTCGAAAACCTTATATTTTTGTGTCCCACGAATAGCTCTCAATCCAATCTTTGCTGGACAATTGATGGCCTTAGATACAGTTTTACGTTTTCTTTTTTACCATCATTTTCCACATCTACTGCTTCACCTTCATTCAAGGTTACTTCAACTTTCATTCTACGTTTACCAGCTGCATAATATGTACGTGTGGGAGCTTTCACCCTTGTGGCGTTTGAGACCTGACTTTTTGATGTCAAACCTACCCTTCTGGGAGTAGACCAAGTACATGTCATAAGCAACCTCGTAGCTATATATCGCCCTTATTAGGTTTCTTATCTTCGGGAATATCTGGGGCCCAATACGGGGTACCTTTTGGAGTGGGTACAAATTCAGGATCCTCCTAATACAGTTCAATATCAGATTGATCTACAACATTTATTAAACATTTAATTAGAATATACATATATGTTTACGTAAAAAAAACACATAATATATAAACCAGACATGAGTTTTGATAAAGAATAAATCCATGGATGAAGAGCTTTATACTAAACCTATATTATGCTAAAATCAACTGACAAACATAGCATAATAAACACAACGATATCATTCTGTGTCAACAAGAATGCAATTAAACTAATCAACCAATTATAAACACAGTTAAACCATCCAATTAAACTAGGAACGCCAAAAACATGTATGCAAAGTATCCATAACATACCAACCAGTTTTAAACTCATTTAAACCATGCAATTAAACTAAGAACGCCAAGAACATGTATGCAATTAAACTAACAACCACTAGTTCTAAACTGAAAAAACAGTAAACAAAAAAAAAAAAAAAAAAAAAAAAAAAAAAAAAAAAAAAAAACAGTTAAACCATGCAATTAAACTAACAACGCCAAGAAGATGTATGCAAAGGATATAAAAACAGTAAAAAAAAAATACAAAAAGCATCCATAACATAACAACCAGTTATAAACACAGTTAAACAATGCAATTAAACTATGAACGCAAATAACATGTAGCAAAGGATTTAAAAAAACACATTAACCATAACACTTCAACCATTCATAAATTGATAAACAAAACATGAAGTAGGTTTATAAAAATAGTTAAAAGCTGAAATTAACATGTTTTACTTACCTTATACTAACTTTAGAAAAAAACTTGAATAGATAGAAAACAGTTAAAAAAAAAAAAAAAAAAAAAAAACTTACCAGGCTGTTCTTCATTATTCACTTCTTGCAAATCCTTGGACGTTGAAGCCTCCCCAACCTCCATCGTATCTTGTTCATTGATCTCAACCATTTTTTATTCAATATGACGAAAACTGAATTAGGGTTTTATGTGTTGGATTGTATGATTGGCGAATATTTATAGGAAAAAAAATATGATCGTGATGGATACGTACAAACTTTGAGTAAATCATTTGATCAAAGCATTGTGATCCTGATGGAAACGTAACAATAAGCATGAATGAGATAAACCTCTCCATTAAAATAGGATAATTACATATTTAAAATTAAAAGAGGTAATGTAAATTACCATAAATACCCTTGCATGAATTTATAAATTAGAAAAATAAAAATTATATTACTAAATTCTGATTGGTCATGGATGGTACTGTAAAGTACTGTAACTAAAGTGAGTACTGTATAGAATATATCACTATATATATATATATATATATATATATATATATATATATATATATATATATATATATATATATATATATATATATATATATATATATATATATATATATATATATATATATATATATATATATATATATATTTGAAAGATTCAGTTCAAAAAATCATTGGGGAGTATTAATGACATGTATTTTGAAGTGAAAATAGTTTTGAGTTGAGATTAAATGCTAAAACCAATTTTGAGTTCAATATAATTATGTGTCCGATCAAGTAACTCAAGCAACTCAAACATGGCCGGCCACGTACCCTCATTAATTTGCCCATTGATGACATAACCTAAACTAATACATATCGATCAAAGATGGCCATGCTCTAAATCTGCTTTTAAAGCTTTAAAGAGCTTTTACAAACGAGAAGGATGAAAAAAACATAATATTAATGGCATAAGCTCCAAAGTAATACATATCGAGTTTATTGCCATAAGGCCCATAACCCATGTGAAATGTTTAATTTATAAATGAGAGAATTAATGGCATAACCTTAATTGTACATACACTGAATTTGTATGTAAACTTAGTCATGTGAAACATGTTTGTTAGTAATGAAGCTACAAGAATTAAAAATGCCACATAAAGAGCTCTTTTCATCTCCTCACCATTAAATGTATCAAGTCATCAACCATGTCTATTGAGTCCCATAAGTAAGAGTTATATCACAATTTTTTCTGCGAGTTGGTTGAAAGCTAAACAAAGAAGCTTCAATCTCTTAAGTCATTTGGGGTAAGTTTGCAAAAGTTGTTAATATATCACATTTAAGCTTACCTTTTTCTTATATTCTTTGTATTCGTGTTTTGACAGTGGATGCAAATGAGGGAAAATTTATACTTGATAGAGATGAAGTCATCAAATCATATTTTGGATTGAAATCCATTTGATCCGCACAACCCCTGGCCACCTGTTCATTGTGCTACTCTGGGGGTGGAGACGGTATGTTTGCATGTGCATGTTTCGGTACGTTTCTGTAAATCTTATATAGTTCTTAAGGGTTTTTGTTCTTAGTTATATGTTTTTGATTATTTCTTTATATTTAGTTGTATACTTATTTGTCCTTGATTTGTTTATTTTGTGTGGGTATTAATTCAAGGTTTCAAGAACTCCAAGATACCAACATCATCATGAACTTGGATAGAAAGTTAAAATTTTAGAAGATGTGAAGGATATGTAGTTTTTCTCAAGGATTGAGGTCGTTTTCTATATTTAGGAAGGTTTTTTTGCTTGATTTTATTTGTTCACGTTTTATTTTGCTTAATTTTTAGGTGTTTGATAGGGAAACTTGATATAAATTAAAGTTGGAAATGAATACTTATGATGAAGATGGAGCTTTGATGTTTGATTTTTAGGTGTTTGGTGGGAAACTGGATATAAAGTTGGAAATGAATACTTATGATGAAGATGAAGCTTTGATGTTTGATAATGAAAATCAAAAGATAAAAGCATTCTTGAAGAAAACTAATTTAGTAAAGGTTTTAAAATTTTACTATAATTAAAGACATGTGTAACTAAGTTTTCATTTAATTATTTTGGCAAATTAACAATTATACGTAACCACTTTTCTATCACAAATTTTTCATCCCATTCTTTCTATATAAATTGAGTTCTTAAGTTCTCGAGGCTGATAAGGATGAAAAATAAATAATATGTATCCAAGCCTACATTATGCATATTTTATTTTGATTTTTGTTATGTTATCTACTAGAGACAATGTGTGTAAATTGGGTATATTATTTATGTACTTTAAAACATAATTGAAGTGATGAAAACTGAAATAACAATGTGATACAAAGTGATGATCAACTTCATATGTTTGAGAGTTAATTATGAAATTGTTGGAAGTTTAGTGTTTATTTAGTTTTATTTATTTATTTACTTATAATAATTAATTATCTATTAATGTTTCCTTGCTTATTAAGAATACATAATTTTAAATAGGGTTAGGAGTCATCAGTTTTAACGAGGAGGAATGAATATCAAGTATTCATTCGATAAAATGAACGAATTCTTAGTTGGTACATATGACGAGCGAAACACTACTTGAGAGTGATATAGTGCAAAAGTTCAAGATAAAGGATTAAAGTGATATTAAACCAATGTATTTAAAAGCTATTATACGTTTGTTTATTTATCAAAATATGTTATTTGTAAATCATATCTTATGATTGACAGTATCATTAGTTGTTTATAACCATAAAAAATATACATATTGGAAGTGTTAATGGGTCAAACTAAATGCGACTTCATTTTCATACGTAGAGAGTTATTTGGTTTAATAAGTTAGTCACTTCTAATGTAGCATAGTAAATTGACCTATAGAAGATGCATCGCACGAGTCTGAAGAATCGACAAAATCCATCTGACGCAATATTGGTTTTACATTGTTATATATTCAGCCATCTGCATAAACATTACGCACAAAACACGTACATACAACCTTTGTGTATCGCACGAGTTCTGAAAGCCTCTCTCAAAAGGCAAAATACAACGTCCAACGCAATCTATACTACTTATAATAGAGGAATGAATCTCTCTCCTCATGGTCTTAAAATTAAGACTTACAAAATACAAAGCCTATTGTACAATACACAATGCACGATTAATGATCTTTCTCATCAGTCTTAATTTTAAGACTTACAAGTCTTAAAGCTTAATGTACAAAATACAAAGCAATATTAATGTGGTCAAGATATTTAATGTAGTCAATTAATTAACATGTCAATAAATACAATTAATACAGTTATTAAAACAGCCTTACACAAGAAATACAAATTATCAAGCATATTGTACAACCAACTTAAATATAATTCGTGCATTAAATGTTACTAATACAAATAATAAAACATATTATACAAATATTCAAGCCCGAACGGGCAACGAGCCAAATGGGCCCGAGCCCGAACGAGTACAGTCCAAACGGGGAGAGCCCGAAAGGGCACGGGCCAAACGGGGTCGAGCTCGAACGAGAACGGGCCAAACGGGCTCAAGCCCGAACGGTCACGGACTAAAGAAAATTTTTGATCCCCGTAAATTTGTTGTAAAAAAAAACATAATAAACTAAATTACATGATTCATCGAAAAATTTTATTTCGCGGCGGCGGGTACCCTGCTAGTCTTGATAATACATTGATATAAATTCAACCATTTGCACGTATTCAACCATAACATATATGACCAACTCTTTTACTCATCGCCTCGAACTTAACATTATTGTATAACCAAACAAAATTATTGAATACAGCAAAATTAATACCACAAATTAACCAAGAACGGAACAGACCAAAATTGTGCGCAATGCATTAGATTTAATACTATCACGATAAAACTTACAATCCATCCCTCAATGTTCAAGACTATAAAACCTAAATATCATTTTTATTGTTTCACTGAAACTCAATTAAAAGCGATGAAATAGCATCACCAACAATCTTCATCCCGTTACAAACTTATTGAACAAAATAAAAAAAATAAAATAAACAACTTAATACATTACATATAACTGATTATATAAAACTTATATTACACATATTAACGCAACCTTGATAAAAATTATATAATTATCTGCACAAATATTACGTACAAAACAAATAGATATTCAATCAAAAGCACAACCGGTGCATTGCACAGTTTCATAAAGTCTCGTTTATTATATAAGTTCAATTGCAAAATAATATGTGGGGATTTCGTATTTATTGCTCCTTGCAATGTGGGATAATGAAATGTTAAAGTAAGGGTATATTATATAAGTTCAACACGTATTTAATGTATTGCTCCTGCATTGTGGGGAACTAGCATAGTACCCGCACAAAGCAGCGGCAGTACTTAACATGTCAGTTTTTTCGTACGTTGATCCTTAAGCGGTATGCAATGAGAGTCACTATTTGATGGTTTACCCCTTTGATAGTTCGAAAAAAGTAGATGCGTGTTTGAATTTCCGTAAAGTATATTAATACAAATATATATATCCATACTTATACTCATTCGAACTTTGTAAAACTTGAATGTTTATGATAAAAATTACAACTATAAATTTGTATTATTGTAAATTTGTAACATCCATTTTAATACTAAAATTTAATGTGTCATTAGTGTACATTATAATGCAACTATTATAGTGTAGAATTTAATTATATGAATTACTAATTATAGTAAGATGTGTAGCTTTACATTTTTAGGACTTGAAGTCCTAAATACATTATTATGTAGTATAGATAAATCAATATCACGATCAAAGTTACGCATTATACAATTCAAGCTAGTGCTAAACCAAAATTTATATATACAAAATCGCAAAGGTAAAAGTTAAAGTAAAGGTATATGTTTGACGCGGAGCTTTTTGGGGCGATGAGCGATGGGCAATGAGCATTTTGAATTTTATTAGTTGTTTTGCGACAGAGTGGTGCACTTTGGCTAACTTTTAAGAATGCTAATTTTTCAATGTTTCTTTAAGAAACAATGAGCTGTGGCTATTGCTCACAGCTACTGCTCACATCTCACTGATAATACTTTGAAACACGTACGACAAATTGGAAAAAATAATATTGAAAATATGAAACATATAGGGTGCGTTTAGTTGGAGAAATATTTTTCTTGTTTTCTATCTCTACTTTTGTAAAAATTTGGAATGAAGATTTATTTCCACAAAATATTTAAAAATATAAAAAACGCGTTTAGTTGATGTTTGTATTTTCTATTTTGAAGAATGGGAAGGAGGCTTGTGGGTTACAAAGGGAAACAAGGAAAACAACTAGAATTTGTTTTGTAGTTTTCCTTGTTAAATTAAGAAATAGAGGATTTTGTGTTTTGCAAAACATTTTGTTGAAAAACGATTATTTGAACGCGATATCTGTTTTCTTTGTTTTTTACAAAACAATTTATGGAAAACAAGGATGTTTTCCCTCAACTAAACGCACCCATAGTATTTGTTTGAAAATTGACATCGGAAATAAGATTAAAAAAGTTAACAATAACCTATCATCTTTCTCTTTGCTTCATGCATGGCCTCGACCAAGTTGACGGCGATATCTTTCTCTTTACTAACAAAGAGAACCAAAATACAAACAAAGTCATCTACTATAAAAATAAGATGATTAAAATGGCGAACCTAAAAAAAACCATTAGACAAAAACTAAAAACAAAATACAGCAGAATTTCTAGAAACAAAATGCTAAGACAACGACAAGCCAAACGTGCATCACTACTCAAGGATGACTTGGTCCGCTAGAATTAAAGACCTAGACACATAAAATCCAAAATGACCCATAATGCAGGTAAACACAGACATCACAGTAAAGACCCATTCTGTTGATTTAATGGCAAACTAGCAACATTAGAGCATAGGCTCTCTATCTCTCTCTGATAAATGAGGTGCCTTATAAGTTATGGTGGTGACTTAATGAATGTAGTTGTGGTGAGGTTGAGTTAGAGCCTTACGTGGAATCTTCTCTACTACAAAAGGGATATATTTTTTATTTTATTTTTATTTATTTTTTTCAAAAATCACTTGCTAGGTAACTGATTATATTTTTGATGTGATGTGAGTGTCTCATAAATGAGGAAAGTCATGTTGATACCTACTTATAATTAGGAAAATGAGGAAAAAGTGGAGTGTACATTGACTTCAAAAAGTATGTGTGGGCAAAATTACTCTCATGTGAGTAGCACCCTTGAAGACTAGAAATTTTTAACTCCCAGTTAATATAAGGATGGATGGTGTGCAAAGGTTAAGATCCAATATTATATATGCAAAAGAATTCTCGAGGAACTTATGAGATTACATAAAACCTAAGAAGAATTGAGCTTATCAACCCTTTCTAAACTACTTACAGTTACATGTATATATACCTTATGAGATCTCTATCTCTGTTACTTATAATGGATGTATATTCATGCTTTAAATTTAAAATATTTAAAATTTGAGTAATAATGATCGTTTATAATATCACTTAAACTTAAATGTTTAAGTGACAAGTTTTACTATTTTATTTTTCGTTTCAAAACAAGTTTAAGCCACACGGTTGCTATATCAATATTAGTCTTTAGTCCAATGGGTGGAGCTCTCATGCTTGAGTCAATTGACCGGGTTCGAGTCTCAAATTTGGCATCTGCTTCATATAGATACCCGCCTCCGCAAAACTTATGGGCACACTTGAGAGACTTTGTGGAATAAAAGATCGGAGGTCGAGTCTCGGCTCGTCTCACTCCAGGTGGTGCTCCTCTTGGTCAGGAGAGTTGCCGGAGCTATTCCTTGTGAGGTGGACAATGAATGGTGCCAAAAAACACCCGGGATTAAGGTGTTCCCGCCAATCTACATCTTTTTGTGGAATATTAGTCTATGCTACTTTATAAATGTCATCTTTTTAAATGACAAGTTTTTAATATTGACCAATCTCTAGTGTTTATCAATTTAAGTCTCTAGTGTTTATCAATTTAAACAAAAAAACAAACGGTTGCTCTATTTATATAAAAAATAAATAATTTTCCTTAAAATTTAAAAATCTTAAATGTGTTATACATAAATATTATTTTATTGTTATTGTCTCACAAGAAATAGTTTGACTTGTTTCGAATAAATACGTTGCCTTATAACTGTCATTAAAATTTTTTATCAATCACATTTAATATATACTATATATATTTATCGTTTTAAATATATATATATATATATATATATATATATATATATATATATATATATATATATATATATATATATATATATAACACATCTTTTGTAGAAAAAGCTAGAAACATTTTTTTGTAGAAGACAATAAATGTTTTAACTTATTGTTGTCATTTTCATTTACAGTTGAACTATCGTATAATAAAATCACATTTTGATTATTTTACGTTGTATACATAAATGTTACCCAAAACACTTAACCAAAATATCCCAACTATAATTATTTGCTGCTATAAAGTTCCATCGCTATGCACGAATACTCGTCTAGTATCTATAAAGTTGCAAGGATAAGTACACATTGAAAACTTACTTCTACAAGAAAAATAATTTCTATCTTCTTCAAAGTCAATCTTGAGCATCTTTTATAAATCTTGATCCCCAAGTCTTACAAATCATATTTTGAAGTCTTGAACATCTCCTTGGCTTATCTTAAACATCTTGAGCTGCAATGTTAACTAATCGGCTTAAGTTGATCACACTCTACTAAAAACCACATACCAAATACCTTAAAGGAAGTCATATATTCAATAGCATCTGGATAGTATTTAATGGTAAGTTAGTAACATGCACATCATAAAATTATCCAAGTGTGTATATTTTCACATGTTATTAGAATGTTAAATGACTAAAAACCACCATACAAATCATTTGTATATATATATATATATATATATATATATATATATATATATAATGTTGCCTCTCGTGGGGATGTGACTTCAGCGTCTTCAGGTCAGTTTCATATGCGTCTTCTTGTGAACTTCATGTGGAGCCGGTTCCACATAATTCAAACCCTAACCATGTGCCAATTGTGGAGGTGGCTTCTACTTTGGGTGTCGAATCTCATGGTAATGTGAATTATAATGCTAATTACACTTCGTGTGTGGTGGAGCAACCCTCTACTCATTCTGTTGGGACTACAAAGGATGTGAACGTAGCTCATGGGTTTACAACTGTTCTGTACCTTACTGTCAGTCTTGGTGAGTCGTTTCTACAATCAACAATGAACCCAAACAGTGGGAGTGAGGCTGAGCCAAATTATGGTCTTGATCCAGTTGTTTTGGAGGCATGTAAGACTTTTGAAGAGGCTATGCATGGTGTTGAAGTAATGAATGCGGAGAATGTGGTCAATGATACTAATGTTGCTTCTAATTCATCTCCCAAAGTTCATATTCAGTCCCATCCAACGGGTGTCCTGAGTGTGAAGTCGGTTTCATATGCGGGTGCTACGTCCATTGATTCTACGAAGCGCAAGTCTAATTTTCGTAGGTTGGAATGTAGTAACAAGTCTAATGCGGTAGATCTCTCCGTTCCTATGAAAGTCGTGGAGGAGGTAAACTCTAAATTTGAGAATACCCTTTATGGTTATTTTTTTGGTAAATGTATTGCTTTTCCGGTCGTTGATTATTATGTTCGTAATACGTGGGCCAAATATGGTATTCAAAAGGTTATGATGAATGCTAAGGGTTTCTTTTTCTTTAAGTTTTCCACTCGTAAAGGTGTTGATGATGTTCTTGAAAATGGACCGTGGATGATTAGGAATGTGCCAATTATTCTTAATACTTGGACGTTGAATACTAATCTGCCTAAAGAGGATTTGACTAACATTCCGGTGTGGGTTAAATTTCATGATGTTCCTCTTGCTATGTTTTTATGATGATGGTATCAGTCTCCTTGCTACATTGATTGGTACGCCGAAAATGCTAGATTCTTACACTAGTCAAATGTGCTTGGATTCTTGGGGCCGCAGTAGTTTTGCTAGGTGCTTGATTGAAGTTCGGGCGGATAAGGTTCTTCGGGAGAGTCTCACTGTTGAGATACCCTTACTGGATGGATCGGGTTCTACTATTGAAAAGATCCGAGTTGAATACGAATGGAAACTGCCAAGGTGTGATATGTGTAAGCTTTTTGGTCATACGCTGCTTGATTGTCCTAAATCTGTTCCACCTCCTACTCAGCCTAAATAGAGTGTTAATGATGGTTTTCAAACTGTCAATAACAAGAATAAGGGTAGGAATGGTGGTCAAAGTATTTCATGTAAGGGAGGTTTTGTGTAAAACCTGGTGTGGGTCCTAAGTTTAGGTATCAACCTAAAGCGCCTCGCCCTGACCCCAAGAAGGTGGATAATACAAAGAAGAAAGCCACTGAAGTGGCTAGTACAAGTGGGACGAAGTTTGCTACATCTAATCCTTTTGCTGCACTTAATATGATCTATACTGATGAATGTTGCACTCCTACTAATGTAGTGGATTATGGTAGTACAATGGAAGCTAAGGAGGTTGGGTCTATTAAGATCGGGAATGTATCACAAGAACCGCTTGTGAGTGATTCAATGGAAGCTAACGAGGTTGGTCCTACCCCTATTGTTGAAAAAATTGAGGAGTTTTAAAAACGTTTTATTGATGGAAAAGCTACTCTTGTTGATAATGATGGTAATCCTATTAAAAAGGTTGATTATCCAGGTAATAAAAATGATTTTTCGTCTACTTCTTCTACTAAGAGGGTTAACCCATTCTCTAAGGGGGAGAGATTGTTGACTCCGATAGTGATGAAGATGAGGTTGTGAACACTTTTGATGAGTCAATGAACCTATTTGGTGGTGGTCATGATCGTGAAGATGATTATGATGACTATGCGGATCAGGTCTACGATCTTTAAGGGAATTTGGATGCTTATTATGACACGTATGACATCAAGCTCCAAGGCCTTGGTAGGAAGTAATTTTGTTTTCATATGAGTCTAATGTTATCTTTTGAGTAGTGGTTTGTTTTCTTGTATAGAGAATACGAAGTATCTTGTTATGTAAACTTTTCGCATATGTAACGGGCTGAGATATGGGATTCACCCATATCCTTTGTACTTAAACGGTTTTACTCGGTATTCGATCTCTCGCTGTGTGTGGAAGAAGTTATATAAGATCTTAATTTTTTTCTCTATTTCCGGCAAAGCAGTGGTGGCGGAACTAATTTCCGGCGACTCCGCGACGGCGGCTGTAAAAAAATTATAAAAAACTTAGATCTACAAATAAAATCTATAAATATGTAAATAAAATTATAAAAAACTTGATTTATTAATAAAACTCAAAAAAATTACCTCAAAACATGATGGTCATGCGTCGTGGTGGTTATGGGTTTCGGTGGTGGTTTAGTTTAGTTGATGGAGTCGTCCAGTGACGGTGACGACCGGTGAAGGTGACGTTCGGTGGTAGGGGTTCGGTGGTTAGAGAGAGAGAGATAAGTTTTCCAACTAAACCAAACCATCCTATTTCAAAAAGGGTCCTATGGTTTATACCCCATCTCTTCAACTTTTGACTTATTTTGTTACCTCAAATTTTGTGTACCTTTGATTTGCAAATAACAACAACTTATTAATTGTGGGTCCTACCAAATAAGCATTAAATATACTAAACAAACACCAATGAAACTTTTTTTTATTATTAAAAAATTAAATGTGCAGTCAAAATTTTATTGACATTTTCAGGCACTTTAGTTTTTATAGCTACTCTTTTAGAATAAGACTATTTGTTTTAATTTTTTAAAATTCTTTCCTCAAACTATATTTTACGAAGTAATGAATATATATATAAAAAAAAACATTTTTTTGTTGCATCTAATTTTTATTAATGTTATCAAGAAGTAAATCTCAAAAATAGTTACAAATAATAATACCTACAAGTCTAGTTCAATAAAGATCACAAAGAAATTCGAATATTAAATAGGTCTTAGTAATTTATTTTTCAATCACTATGAAAAAAAAAAAAAAAAAAAAATCAAAAACAAATTACCATTTTTAACATCGATCTTTCGCTATTAATCATTTCAATATTATAGTTATCACCCAAATCACAATATAAAATATTCCCTATTAAGTATTAACATACCTCAGGTCTCATTAAAAAAATATGTACATGACTTATTTTTACACCTAAATCGTTAATTTAAATTTATTCATAAATGTATATTTTATATTATAAGCATATGACAATGAACATATTAAGTTATGACAATGAACATATTAAGTTGTCCTTTTTCAAGTGTGGTGAACAATTAAATATAGTAGTCACATGAATAAAATTTTTAAATTCATAATGATTAATTATAAAAAATTAAAAATTAATTAAATATTGTAATAATGATTGTTTAATGATTGAGTTATATTATAAATGAAATAAATGATAATGATTATATGTAATGATTAGTCTATGGTGGAGTGGATCTCCTAAGTTGATGGGGGTAGAAACCCACAATGCCTTTCAAAAATGGTGTGTTTTTAGTGTGAGATGTAATGGTGTGTGTGAAAGAGAGACAATTTTTTCAGAGTTAACAAAGATAATTGGTTATTGACCTTCAACATTCAAGTTTCAACATTATACTTTCACCTTTGACCATTTTTCTATTTTATTTAGTTAAGATTACGTCGTTGTTGTGGATTGTTATATTTAGAAAGTAAACTTAGGTATTAATTAATCCTACCGAGTATTCATGGATTCATCAAGTAATTTGGGAACAAAATTTGATATGCATCATTTTTTTTGTAACAGGTTAAATACATTATTGAAGAGAGCATGTATTAATGAATTGAAGCATTTTAGAGAGACATGCGTACTACTAAGAATGCTGAATGTTAGGCAGCGAATCAATATGTAAGAATTTTATGTTGACATCGGCTTCTTTACGGCTATCGATGGCGATTTGTGTCTCGTAGTTGGTGCACTCACCAACCAGCCACATCTATTGAATGTTTTCCTGGTGAAGGTATGTTAGCTAATACTGTATTGAGTTTAGAAAATAGGCCTTAACATGGTAAGTGACTCTGATATGTAAATGCCCCTAAATATTTATTGAGTTTATCATATGTTACAGTAGCAAAGCTATTATAATGATAAGGGATAGGTTATTAAGACCCTTTTCTACAAATGATTCCTCTCATTTTTTTTTTATTATTAATATTTTTTTAATAAAACTGTGAAACGGAAAATGCGGAACAAAAGAGGTAGCAGGTACAAAACATATGTAATTTTAGTCGGTCAGGGAGTACCAATAAGATAACCGTAACGATAATCGTAAATAGGGGTGTCATTACCCTACCAACACTTAAATTTTGAACAACCAACTAGATGCATAAATAACAGATAGGGCACAAGTCTCTTTATACCCAATCAAAACTTGCAAATGGTAAGATTTATCGAGTCAATGATAAATCTTAGAAGTTTCATTCTGTAATGACGAGCCAAAACATTTAGTCACTGATCTTCATGGTGCTTCATTACAATATACCAAACACTACATTAGTGACCGTTACAAAAATGGTTTGACTGACTATGCTTACATTTGCTGACTAGTGACAACCAGTATGGTTTTACTCATGTAGAAATCAAGGAAACTAGAAATTTTATTGATTTGATTAATGAAGTATTGATCTGCAGATTACAAGAGATTAAATGAGACAAAACCCTAACGGGCTTTTAATTAACTATCATGTGTAACATCTCCCCTATTGTCCCCCTATATACTGCACCAAGAGATATACCTCGACTAGCTTGAAATATCTCGGATCTTCTCTACGCTACTGTATGCGACATTTCCCGTTCCCTATTGTCTAACATGCATATGATCTCCTTTTGTCTCATCTCTTCTCTACCGCTCATGCATGTGACACATGTCACATGACTGAGTCTCTGATCCGCTGTTGCATCATGATCTTGCACATAGGTGAGCAACACAAAATGTTATAGATTAGTGATTCTTAAGAAACAGATTAAAGTAGTTTATCAAATTTGAAACTTAATTTATGAAAGTTACTTGATTACATCATTTTCATTCAAAAGGACAGTATAGATGTGGGGATATGAGAAAATAAAACATGCACGTTGTGGTAGGACTCATGCTGTCTTTAGGGAATTGCAGGCGGTGCTATTGCACAGAGCCATCACTTGACGAGGGTCACATAATTTCATGCACTTATGTTATATTTATACACAATATAAGGCTCAAGTTTAATTAGTTTAATATATACACCATCGCTGTCGATACGCCATCGCCATCGCCGTCTTCGCCTCTGATTCAGAGATATCCGGTTAATCTCCATTATCGTGATGTTATTGTAACATTGATTAAAATCTATATTTGTGGTTTATATTATTCAAATATATATAGAATTGTTGTTCGATTGAGTAAGATCACTTGTGAAATCAATGTATGAAGTGCCGATTGTGTGCTATTGTTACTAATATTAGGGTTATAAAACCAAGTAATATTATTTTATGTTTTTAAGTGATTAGGCTATTGCTAATATGTTGCTGATAATACTTAATAGGAGCTCAGGTCAATTTCATAAGTAGAGGGTAATTATGACAAATTTTGAATAAAATATGGTCTTACATAGTTCGGATTAATCCACAGCTTCTTGAAATTCATTTGGCATTGTATGGAGTATTTAGTTGCTCTTTCTTATGAGTAATTGTGTGTTTGTTGAAAATATGCACGGAAAAGCTTGATGTAAAGAAATAGGCTCATGATGAACATGTTATATATGCACTTATTATCAAGGTTGTAAAAATCGCTATGCGTTAGTGAGGCGGTTGGGTAGGGCCTAGCGATTAATCGGTTAGGCGGGGATTAATCGGGGATTAATCGGATTCGAATTTTTATACCCAATATTGTAATATTAGATACTATATTATATTATATGTATGAGATAAGCATAGGGCATCAAAGTTCAAATATTTTAAGTGTTCAAATATAAACATAATACATAATTATTCAAAGTTTAAAGTCAAACATATATATTATTCTGTTTGTTGACTATTTTTAAGCGATATTTTACCGAGTTTGTCCGATTAATCGGTTTGTTGATCTATTTTTAAGCGATTTTGTCTGATTTTTAAACAATATTGTTGACCGATATTTAAGCAATTTTGTCTGATTAATCCAATTAGACAGATTTTGTCCGACTAATCGGTTGGTTGACCAATTTTTTAAGCGATCTTTGACCAAACCGATTAAATAGGCCGATTATGATTAATCAAGGCGCTTAGTGAGCGATCAGCGATTATGCGGGGATTAATCGGCCGCCTGGACCGATTTTTACAACAGAGGTTATTATTAGGATTGTATATTTCAAGTCTACTTTTACTGCTTATAGACTTAAGAGGAACATGTGCATATGCTTTATTTGACCAAAGTATAAGAAAATAAGCGTATAAGCACTTAAAATAGGCAATCTCTTAAATAGTCGTAACGTAAGGCAATTTCTTAATTGGAGATGGGGATGCTTGTAGCCGTTAAATGGCTCGAAGATCTTGCCTATTACCCAAAAGTGTAGTATTCTATCTTTATCTATATCTATACTACTATACAACATTCTAAATATAGAAGTCTTAAAACTTTTAAGATAAAAAACTCTAATAAAAGTAACTTACTAAACTTGTAACCAAAAGTACAATTAATATAGCACTTGGTACAAAACAATAATGCATAAATTATCTAACTTGTAACATTCATGTTTATTAATGTCATAATTAATGAAATAATTAAAATACTCACTCAAAAGTACAATTAATATAGCACTTGATACAAAACAATAATACATAAATCATCTAATTTTTCTTTTTCATTAAAACACTCACTAATAAAATTTAAAAATCATTAATAATATAATTAAAATACACCATCACTCAAAAGTACAATTAATATATCAAATGGTACAAAATAATAATGAATAAATCATTTTACCATTTATATCTTTCAAACACCCACTAAGTAATGATATTATTAAAATACTCTTCACTTAAAAGTATACTTAATATATTACATGGTATAAAATAATAACACATAAATCATCTTATCTTATATTTCTTCTTTAAAACACCCACTAAATAATATTTACAAATCAATAAGCGAATCATAGAAACCAGACTTTTTTGTAGTCAGAATTTCTGACACCACTTTTTCCGACCACAAAACGGACCATCATTTACTACCACAACTTAGCAATATAGACACCACTATATGGTGCTAAAACCGCCATTTGAAAATACCTTGTATGTTTAAACGATATATAATATTACACGTCCTGAACGAATAGCTATATCGTTGACCATCGTTTCAGTAAGCGAATCATAGAAACCAGTTGATGCGCTCCCAAACAGTCAAGTTTTATCACTCAAGTCTACCACTTGTGAATGGCAGACCGTAACAAACTTAAAACGGCTCAGGAACGAACTCAATGAAGATCAGGGGAGTATAGTGTTTCCCCGGGTCGTTATGTCCCAGCGAGCTGTGCAATGGATCACCCAACGTATAGTGATCGATAGATTTGAACGGAAAAGGGATTTATGAATATTATAACTACAGATAAAGCCTATAAATTACAGAGGCTTAAATGAAAATTAAAGGAAATTAAAAAGATAAAAACAATTAAATAAACGCTATCACTATATTTAAAATGATGTTTTTGTTTCTTTATGTTTTTACAAAACTGAAATTAAAAAACTACGCGACGTACAAATAAAAATGTGAAACTTACACAATATTAATCCTAAAAATATGAAAATGATATTTTTACAAACCTAATGATAAAAGAAAATATTTAGAAAAATAAAATTAATTTTACAACTAATTATCTAATTATTATTAATTAAAAACTAATTTTAACTATTAAATAATAGCTTATAATACAAGAAATTAGGAAATAAAGCTAGAAAAATAAAATTAAGACTTAGAAAAATCTAAAATATCAAAAGAGAATTTTCAAAACTATTTTTGTATTTTTCTGAATATTTTTTCTATTTTTTATGAATTTTAAACTATTAAAAACTAATTAAATTATTCAAAAATACAAATTTAACTAAGAAAAATCTAGAAAAATATTTTTTTGTCTTTTTATATTTATCTTAACTTAAGAAAAATGAAAAATTATTTTTTTGGAACTTTTCTGAATTTTTTGTATTAAATGCTATTTAAAAAGGCTTAAAAATTAATTTAAATGCAGAAAAATAGCAAACAAGCTAGGAAAAATCTGAAAATTTCTGGAAAACTCTAAAATTATATTTAGAATCTAAGAAAAATATAAAAAACAGGGGTTGTGTGGAGGAATTTGAAACTGAGGTGCCAAGTGCTTATAAATAAACACTTTGAATAAGCAAATGGAGACCAATAAGCACCAAACCAAAACAGGAACTAAAATATGATAAGAGTACTCTAAAGCAACTAAAAACAACAAGCTACACCTCTGGATGGCAAGCTAGCAAGATTTGATGAAATGAGATCATAAGCTAAAAACAGTTAAAGGGGTGCCTACTTTGAGCTAAAGAATAAGTCAACCAAAAAGCTAAAACCAAAAAGCAATTGATGGGACTTAAAGAAGACCTGGTTGACTATCTATAAGCCAAACACCAGACCTTAGTGAGCTCAAATAAGCTCTGCACAAGCTCTGCAAAACTTGCCTAAAACCTGTGCAGACTTAATGCCCTGCACAGGGCATTTAAGCTCCTAATCACAAGCCTTTTTGAAGCTTTTAAAAAATTCACAAAATTATACAAAAATAGACATAAGAAAATAGACCAGCATGGGATTTTAAAACATCATGTTTCATTGAAAATGACTCAGAAATGAGTCCAATAAAAATCCTTCTATCTTGGCCAAAACTGAGTTTTCACCACTTTGACTTTTTAACAAAACTGAAATGTTGACTATATTGAACTTTGAATCAAATTTATGAACTGGAAATGATATATTATGATGAAATGAAGCTAAAGCAAACTAGTTATATGAATTTTGAACACAAAATAGGCTTTTGAATTTGTAAAACTCCAACAGTGGGCTGCTAAGACAGATTTTAGTGGAAATTGACTTTTGTGAGTTGCAAACACAATTTGATGACTAGAATGAGTCAAATAGAGCATAATAAGCTTAAACCAACATAACTTATCCACTGACTACACCTAGAAGACAGATTAGACAGTGGATCCAAACACACCTTTATTTAACTGTTTTGAACTTAAAATGAGATAACCACTAATCCAACTTGTTCTCTTGATCAAAATAAGTTTAACTACTCTAATTAACATTAAGTAAACAGGACTAAACTAGTGGTAAACACAGATACACATACAAACATAATATGCAAATTTAGACTTGAAAATTGAAAATGAGAAACTTACTCACCACTGTCCATCTAGTTCTCAGGCTAAAACCAAACCACAAAACAACTATACTAAGCCATTTCCAACCCTAATCAACATCTGCATCACCCAAATTCCAAAACCAAGTCCCATTGAGTCTCAGGTTGACTTTTGTTGACCAAGCATCCAAATTGTTTGAAACTTAATTGTAGGCTTATCAAAAGCATTCAGTAGCTTATACAAGCCTATTTGCACTTAAATAGAAGCTTTTAGAAGCTTGAGTGAAAGAGTTTGAAAGTGAATTTCTTAACAGTTAACAGCAAAACATTAAACCAAACTAAAACTGTGAATTGAAACTTAAAAATGCCTTACAATGATTATCCAACTAAAAGTTACTACATGGAAACTGAAATCACCAGATTTTGACTAAACTACAACATTTATTTAAAAAAACGACATTAAAGAAAAACTTGAAACTAGCTAACTCCCTATCTTGCTTCTCTCTTCCTCTTTTATGCTCCAAGACACCTTCCCTCCTCTCTCTGGACATATCCCAGCAGTAATAATGGCCATTGGATGGCTTCAATTCATCTTGACCATTCATTTGGTTTTGGCGGGAAATTGAGTTTTTAACAGCTGGATGAGCTTGAGTGTTTGGTGAGGGAAGATTTTAATATATCTTGGATTGTTATGAAGGTGGAGTGTGAGGAGAGGAAAAAGTGAGCTGGGGAATGGGTAAAGCCTGGGTGTTGCAGGCATGGTGGGTGAAGAAGACAGGGATAAGGTTTTGGCGCGTGTTAGGTGTTTTGACCAAGTGGTTTGACTGGCAGGATTATTAAAAAGCCAGGGGGTCCAAATGTGGTTAATGACAGGGGTCCAAAATTGGTGGCAGGGTCACATGGGTTTATTGTCAAGGGTCTAAAGGTAAAAAAGGCTTAAATAACAAGGACCAATGTTGTAAATCTCTGAAAACTCAAGGACCTAGGCTGCCAATTCTGAAAAGTTGTTCCAAGGGCTAAAATTGAAAATCTCAAAAAGTACAAGGACCAAACTTGCCATTTTCCAATTTTCCAGGGGCCATTTTTGCCAAATTTCAAACTTGGAGGACCAAACTTGTAATTTTCTCAAACTTTTTATATTTTTCACCAAAGGACTAATTTTGACAAGTTATGATATTAAAAGGACCTTTGGTGATTTTTCTTTTGAAATTTTGACTCAGGGACTATTTTTGACAATTTTAGAAACTTGGGGGACTGAAACTGCCAATTATGCAAACTTAGCTCATTTTTCATCTGATTTTGAACATTTTGTATCTGAAACATATAAAATGCAATTTTGGAATATTTTCAGTATTTTGATGCATTTATGAGCATTTTTAAACGTTTTGCAGTTCAGATTTGACTAAAAATGATGAGTATTTACACACTCATCAATCCCCCACACTAAACTATTGCTAGTCCCTAGCAATCTTTTGAGAAAAACTTAATGGATTTGAATCTCTTTACCAAAAGCCATTACTTCTGGAGTAGCCAAATGTTTCAGTTCAAGTAAGAACCATGGTACACCGATAACCATGTGATTTTGAGCAAACCACCAGCTTTCAACGGATTTGATTTTGTCTTTACCAGAAGCCGTTTGCTCTGGACTAGCCAACTCTTAGATAAATTATCAATATTATCTTTGGTGAGCTGATTACCAATTATGGATTTTCCACTGCCTTTACCACAAGCCATAAACTTGCGGGCTAGCCAACTCTTCACTTTTTAGGATATGGTGAGCTGAATACCATACAATTTTGGGCAAATTGCAAGCCGTAAACGGATTTGAGATATCTTTACCAAGAGCCGTTTGCTCCTGGATTAGCCAATCCTTTTGTTTATTAGACAAGGCGGACTGATAACCAAATGAGTAAGTGTAAAATACTCACTCCAAAAAAAAAAAAATTTTGGCCAAAAATTGGGGAATTGGGCGGTATAATTACATGATAAAATTCGTGAGAATTCCCCCCCACACTTAGAAATGAATATTGCCCTCAATATTCAAAGTACCGGTGGTTATGCCGAAACAAAGAACGTAAAATGGAAATACTACGGCCATTATTTGAAAGGTTTTATTTATTATTTTTTTTTTATTTATTTTTTTTTTTTGGAAACTTATATATATATCATGTGGGGTAACTCCCCCACACTAGGTGGTACACACGGGTGAAAACCCATGTTTAGCTACTGTTTTTGATTACCGAGTCGCTAGCTTGACTCGACCCCGAATTAATTGGTTCATGGGGAAGTAAGTGGAAGATACAATCTCCATCGGACTTTCATTCAAGATGTTTGGATAAACATTTGAAGCATGTGAAAGTTCCACACCGATGAGATATACATAGAACCGGCTCAAAAATGATAAATGAAAATGCCGGGATCAAAGATAATGTCTTCATTCCCGAAGGAGTGAAGAACAGGAGAAGTGACAGAATATATGAAGAAAAGAAAGAAAATCATGATAGAAATCATGACTAACTCTTCATCCTCAATAGGAGAATTCATAGTTTCATGAATCTCATCAGTTAAGCTTGCTTGATCAAGACATATTATGGGAGTGTCTAGATCAAAGTAGAAATTATCATACTCCGGCGGAGATATGATATAAGTGAGTTCATCTAAGAACTCCATGAATGTGAATGAATCATATTCAGAATTGATATGAGTGGGTTCACTAGTGAACTCCTCCAATGTACATGATTCATAATCGGGGAGAGAATTATGAGAATGAGAAGTGGTACTGCCACTAATCTTCTCTCACATATTATCAAAACAGAAGGCCTTCATTTCCGGAATAGAATCATCGGAAAGAATGTCACTATCCTTAATGGGGATAGGAGATGAAATAGGTTTCTCTTTGAAAGCCTCGATTTTAGAAATGAGAAGACTGACATTCAATAATGTTGCTCGAAGAGCTTCATCTTTGATTTCAGTGTCAGTAACTTCATCATTCTCTTCTTCTAAGCTAACAAGCTCAGAAGGTGAATCTTCCACATAAATGATGTCTCCGCAAGATAACGAATCATCATCATCAGAATCGGAGAACATCTCAACATGATCATTTTGGAAGACAAGAGGAGGAGGGATATCACACACATGATCAAGAATTCCCTGTGACTCTCTTGGGATTGGGACAAGGTTCTCAACACTAGACTTTATGAATTCGTCCGATTCCTTTTCAGGAACAGTGTCGAGATGCTCGTCCCCCATAATAAGAGAGTGAGTGTGAATCTTGGGTGTGATAGCAGTTGTTTGAGATGGAATCTCAACTGCTGGAATATCAACTGACTGAGGGAGTTGAGAAATATTATTTTTAAAAGGATAAACACTCTCCTCGTCATCGTCATATAGAGCTGCCTTGAGAAATTGGGAACGCCTTAGAGCTGCTTGCTCTAGGATTAATAATTCTTCCCTAGATTTGCGGGCCTCTCGTTCTTCTCGTTCTTCGGCCAACAATTCTCCCATGGTCTTTTCACCACTCACTTGATTCTTAAAGTTACTAATCATATCATCAAGTGCTTTCATTGCGGTTTCAAAATCTTGGGAGATTTCTTGAGACAACGGTTCAGGTGGAGTTTGAACCGTATGGTGCTGTGGAGGTTGGAAATTGTCAAACATGTAAGAGTCATGATTGTTACAAGGAACTGGGTTCCCTATTTGACAATCAGAGCTGAAATGGGGACCTCCACAGTATTCACAACAGTAAAACTGTTGAGTCTGGACTGGTGAATTATATGGATTTTGGTTATAACCAAAGTTCTGAGCATCACTGGAAAACTGTTCATAGACAAACGTGTTTCCGGATTGACACTCAAATTCTAGGTGAGGACCTCCACAAAATTCACAGCAGGTATGTTGATTGTATGAAGTTAAGTCGGGCTGTGGTGGGTAATTGGAAAAGTTTGAGGGGTCGTTAAATGAGTTCTGATTAGGATCATAATCAAATGAATTCCTCGAACCACAAAACAAACAACTCCCGTTATGAATATCATTACCACATTGTACACACGTACACCAACGACAGGGTGAACCAAAAAGAGGCTCACCACATCCGAAACAAGGAATAAACGATTGCATTTGAGAGTGATGAGAAGGAATCGGTTCATTCAAAGTATCAACAAAACCAACATGATGATCCGAATGACTATCAAGTCTCGAAGAACATTTTGAAAAATCAGGAGGTGGGACAAGTGGTGTGCTCTGAGAGCTAGCAATTTCCACCACTTCCGTTATGGTCTCCGGTTCTTGAACGGGTTCATCGAGTTGTGGCGGATGGTCGGAAAAACTTGGAGAATCATCGAGAGAGTTATCAGATAATTCGCACCAATAACAATATTTGCTTGCACCCATCCTTCCACATCGCTTGCATAAACAATCCGGATTCTGACAAGAGAGCTGATCCTCTTCCATATGGCTTTTGTAGTGGAAACAACGAGGATAATCGATCGTCGCCATGAGAATTAAACATGTAGAGGGATAAAGAAATAGAATTAAACGGTTTTGAGGTTAAAGAAGAGTAGAATCAAACGGTACGAGGGGGTAAGAGAAATAGAATCATACGGATAAGAGGAATGAGAAGAGTATTTTTGTATTTTTGAATAAGAAAATATAAACATATACAGATGGATGGTATGAACAAAGAGTGAATATCCGAATCACTAATCTGCTAGACGGAAGATAATCAGCACAGCTCCCCGGCAGCGGCGCCAAAAATTTGATGCGCTCCCAAACAGTCAAGTTTTATCACTCAAGTCTACCACTTGTGAATGGCAGACCGTAACAAACTTAAAACGGCTCAGGAACGAACTCAATGAAGATCAGGGGAGTATAGTGTTTCCCCGGGTCGTTATGTCCCAGCGAGCTGTGCAATAGATCACCCAACGTATAGTGATCGAGAGATTTGAACGGAAAAGGGATTTGTGAATATTATAACTACAGATAAAGCCTATAAATTACAGAGGCTTAAATGCAAATTAAAGGAAATTAAAAAGATAAAAACTATTAAATAAACGCTATCACTATATTTAAAATGATGTTTTTGTTTCTTTATGTTTTTACAAAACTGAAATTAAAAAACTACGCGACGTACAAATAAAAATGTGAAACTTACACAATATTAATCCTAAAAATATGAAAATGATATTTTTACAAACCTAATGATAAAATAAAATATTTAGAAAAAGAAAATTAATTTTACAACTAATTATCTAATTATTATTAATTAAAAACTAATTTTAACTATTAAATAATAGCTTATAATACAAGAAATTAGAAAATAAAGCTAGAAAAATAAAATTAAGACTTAGAAAAATCTAAAATATCAAAAGAGAATTTTCAAAACTATTTTTGTATTTTTCTGAATATTTTTTCTATTTTTTATGAATTTTAAACTATTAAAAACTAATTAAATTATTCAAAAATACAAATTTAACTAAGAAAAATCTAGAAAAATATTTTTTTGTCTTTTTATATTTATCTTAACTTAAGAAAAATGAAAAATTATTTTTTTGGAACTTTTCTGAATTTTTTGTATTAAATGCTATTTAAAAAGGCTTAAAAATTAATTTAAATGCAGAAAAATAGCAAACAAGCTAGGAAAAATCTGAAAATTTCTGGAAAACTCTAAAATTATATTTAGAATCTAAGAAAAATATAAAAAACAGGGGTTGTGTGGAGGAATTTGAAACTGAGGTGCCAAGTGCTTATAAATAAGCACTTTGAATAAGCAAATGGAGACCAATAAGCACCAAACCAAAACAGGAACTAAAATATGATAAGAGTACTCTAAAGCAACTAAAAACAACAAGCTACACCTCTGGATGGCAAGCTAGCAAGATTTGATGAAATGAGATCATAAGCTAAAAACAGTTAAAGGGGTGCCTACTTTGAGCTAAAGAATAAGCCAACCAAAAAGCTAAAACCAAAAAGCAAATGATGGGACTTAAAGAAGACCTGGTTGACTATCTATAAGCCAAACACCAGACCTTAGTGAGCTCAAATAAGCTCTGCACAAGCTCTGCAAAACTTGCCTAAAACCTGTGCAGACTTAATGCCCTGCACAGGGCATTTAAGCTCCTAATCACAGGCCTTTTTGAAGCTTTTAAAAAATTCACAAAATTATACAAAAATAGACATAAGAAAATAGACCAGCATGGGATTTTAAAACATCAAGTTTCATTGAAAATGACTCAGAAATGAGTCCAATAAAAATCCTTCTATCTTGGCCAAAACTGAGTTTTCACCACTTTGACTTTTTAACAAAACTGAAATGTTGACTATATTGAACTTTGAATCAAATTTATGAACTGCAAATGATATATTATGATGAAATGAAGCTAAAGCAAACTAGTTATATGAATTTTGAACACAAAATAGGCTTTTGAATTTGTAAAACTCCAACAGTGGGCTGCTAAGACAGATTTCAGTGGAAATTGACTTTTGTGAGTTGCAAACACAATTTGATGACTAGAATGAGTCAAATAGAGCATAATAAGCTTAAACCAACATAACTTATCCACTGACTACACCTAGAAGACAGATTAGACAGTGGATCCAAACACACCTTTATTTAACTGTTTTGAACTTAAAATGAGATAACCACTAATCCAACTTGTTCTCTTGATCAAAATAAGTTTAACTACTCTAATTAACATTAAGTAAACAGGACTAAACTAGTGGTAAACACAGATACACATACAAACATAATATGCAAATTTAGACTTGAAAATTGAAAATGAGAAACTTACTCACCACTGTCCATCTAGTTCTCAGGCTAAAACCAAACCACAAAACAACTATACTAAGCCATTTCCAACCCTAATCAACATCTGCATCACCCAAATTCCAAAACCAAGTCCCATTGAGTCTCAGGTTGACTTTTGTTGACCAAGCATCCAAATTGTTTGAAACTTAATTGTAGGCTTATCAAAAGCATTCAGTAGCTTATACAAGCCTATTTGCACTTAAATAGAAGCTTTTAGAAGCTTGAGTGAAAGAGTTTGAAAGTGAATTTCTTAACAGTTAACAGCAAAACATTAAACCAAACTAAAACTGTGAATTGAAACTTAAAAATGCCTTACAATGATTATCCAACTAAAAGTTACTACATGGAAACTGAAATCACCAGATTTTGACTAAACTACAACATTTATTTAAAAAAACGACATTAAAGAAAAACTTGAAACTAGCTAACTCCCTATCTTGCTTCTCTCTTCCTCTTTTATGCTCCAAGACACCTTCCCTCCTCTCTCTGGACATATCCCAGCAGTAATAATGGCCATTGGATGGCTTCAATTCATCTTGACCATTCATTTGGTTTTGGCGGGAAATTGAGTTTTTAACAGCTGGATGAGCTTGAGTGTTTGGTGAGGGAAGATTTTAATATATCTTGGATTGTTATGAAGGTGGAGTGTGAGGAGAGGAAAAAGTGAGCTGGGGAATGGGTAAAGCCTGGGTGTTGCAGACATGGTGGGTGAAGAAGACAGGGATAAGGTTTTGGCGCGTGTTAGGTGTTTTGACCAAGTGGTTTGACTGGCAGGATTATTAAAAAGCCAGGGGGTCCAAATGTGGTTAATGACAGGGGTCCAAAATTGGTGGCAGGGTCACATGGGTTTATTGACAAGGGTCTAAAGGTCAAAAAGGCTTAAATAACAAGGACCAATGTTGTAAATCTCTGAAAACTCAAGGACCTAGGCTGCCAATTCTGAAAAGTTGTTCCAAGGGCTAAAAGTGACAATCTCAAAAAGTACAAGGACCAAACTTGCCATTTTCCAATTTTCCAGGGGCCATTTTTGCCAAATTTCAAACTTGGAGGACCAAACTTGTAATTTTCTCAAACTTTCTATATTTTTCACCAAAGGACTAATTTTGACAAGTTATGATATTAAAAGGACCTTTGGTGATTTTTCTTTTCAAATTTTGACTCAGGGACTATTTTTGACAATTTTAGAAACTTGGGGGACTGAAACTGCCAATTATGCAAACTTAGCTCATTTTTCATCTGATTTTGAACATTTTGCATCTGAAACATATAAAATGCAATTTTGGAATATTTTCAGTATTTTGATGCATTTCTGAGCATTTTTAAACGTTTTGCAGTTCAGATTTGACTAAAAATGATGAGTATTTACACACTCATCACCAGTCTTTTATGTAAACGTGATTCATTGTTTCGTTAAAACCATAGAAATTATTTTTCTGGAAACGTGTTCGTATTTGAGATATAAGGTTAAAATCTTTGACTCTGAGAGTGATTATATAATTTCATTGTTATTAAATCATCGTAGGCACGCGTGTAGACTCGTTTATCGAGACAACCCTTCGTTGTCGTGATTTGTTCATCAGTAAATACCGGCAAATAAATAATTCGTATTTTCCTAACAGAATAAAGTGGTGACACTATTAAATAATGGTCCGTGAAATTGCCGGTTGTCACAGTCTACCACCCTAAAAAAGAATCTAGTCCTCGAGATTCAGTCCGTCTATTCTACAGGCGTACGTTCTCGTGGTTCGACTTTCTCATTCTCGAGCTTTGCCCTCAAAAGACTTTTAGTTGGTGGATTCTAGAAAACTTATCGACCAGGCTGGTCATGAGTTTAAGTTGTGTAGGTTGGGTAACAACTTGATTCTAACTTGATTTTCGCAACACATCAAACAAGAACTGTCACTAGATCAAGCTAGGAAACAAGTTGTCAGAAAGAAATTCTAAGAGGTCTTTTGAAAGTTTAGCTCAAGTTTGAAATCGTTTAAACCAATTAATTCAATGAGTAGTGGTGGTTCAGATTAGTGGGAAGGCTAAAATTTAGCTAAGGCTTATGACATCGGGATTGCAACATGACAGAAACAAAGGCATGCTTAACCCTTAAAAGGAGTCTTGTCGCTTTAGGACGTGGTGTGGAATGAGGTTAGCCGTTCAATATAGGATTGAGTTAGAAGTTTACTTGGTTACTGTGTTTGTTGGGAAGAATATGTATGAATGGTTTAAAGGTTTTGCTCATCAATAGTTTGAGTAAAGGTTTGTTTTTAGGTAAGTTTTAAGGGTAACTATCCTCATTATGACATGATTCCTCCAGAATTAGACATAGGTGATCAGACTATGCATAATTAAGGACAAATGATCTAATCTTTGGTCTAGTTAAAATAATTTTAATAGTATTAATCATTTGATTATGAAATGGTCGTCAAAACCTTTTTTTTTTTTTTTTTTTTTTTTACACAATAGCAAAAACAGTTTGTAGGATGGTTCTAAAATAAATTGCAAGATGGTAAAAAAACCTATATAGATTTATACGGTATTTAGTAAAACTTTTCATAGGGTGGCAAAGGTCTATAAGGATAATAATCAAGCATTTGTAAATGAATTGGTTTATAACAAAGTAGTGGCAAATTTTGCAAAGTGGTTAAAAAAGTGGTAGCGTAGCGGAGAGCGAAATAACACGGCAGTAATAAAAGATAGGGAATTCATTAGATAGAGATGTACGTAGTACAACGAGTTACACAAGAAAGTAGTTAAGTTTGAACACTAAAGAAATACAACCCAAGAGGGCTTAGACTTCGGTTTTATTAAGGAGGGGAGCTCTCTATTCAAGCGTTGTCATCACTCGTGACGTTGTTGAGGTCCTGACGCTCTTTTCCACCTCCAAGGAAATAAGCTCTACCCCGAGCTTCTCCAATCTGCATTCCAGTTCCTTGATTCTTCGTCTTTGGGAACTCCTTCTTAAAATATCCTCGCTCGCCACAACCAAAGCATGTCCCTAGGACTGTCTGATTGGATGCAGGAGTAGGAAACCTGCAGTCATTAGTCCGAAGACCAATCTTCTTGCAATTGACACATGGGGTAGGGCAAGGTCCAGGGTTGTGATGGCGTTGGCATTTGTCACATTTGGGAAGAGTACCAACGTAAACCTTCTTCTCAGTCGGGCCTGCAGCATAGGCCTTGACAACTTCTTTTCTCTTGTTAGGTTGCTGGGCAGTGTTGCTTCCTCGGTTGGTATCACACTTCCTCTTGTTGTTATTGTTGTTGGCATCTATAGCAGCTCTAGCTCTCACAACTTGATCCATCAAATTGTGTGCCATCCGGATAGTCTGATCAAGGGTGTTGGGATTAAAGGAAGTCATATTTCCATGGATGCTAGGTGGGAGTCCCCAGATGTACCTCTCAATCTTCTTACGGGGTGGTTGATACCATTTCCGGGGAAAGAGTTGCCAATTCATTATAACGTCTGGTATCTGTGGCAATGTCAACTCCTTTTACAACCAAATTCTAGAATTCACCTCTAGTTTTTGCACCTCGTTTCTGGGACAGTACCTTGCTGTCAACATTTCCTTGAATTCATCCCAAGGTATCCTTAGGGCAACATCAATTCCCACTGTTTATGCATAAGCATTCCACCATGACAAGGCACCATCCAGCAATGTGCCTGTAGCAAACTTCACCTTACTATCCTTCGCACAGTTACACATGCGGAAAGTGGATTCCAGCTTCTCAAACCATCGGACCAAGCCAACAACTCCTTCTTCTCCGTTGAAGTGCTGGGGCTTGCATCCCATGACTTTCTTGTAGGAACACCCACGAGTCATGGGCTCCATTCGGACAGCTGTTCCACTTGTCTCATTAGCCCCATTACCACTGTTGCGGTGGGTCTCGTAGTCAGCTATAGCTGCAGCAACTCATTCAGCAACCTGATCTGCGACGAGTCGGTTGATAGCAGCTGCACTCATGCTTTGTTTCTTTGGCGGCGTTGTCCTTTTATTCACTATAAATAACAACAATGAGAAATCCATAAGTAACAAAGGTCATCACGAGAATAACAACCATGACCTGTATCAGGATAAGAATAAACCAACCATGATGAGGTAAGAATAAATCATAATAAGAACACAGCATGAATAAATCTCCACAATCACAATTATAGTCACGACATGCATAGATACAATCACAACACTCATGAACCATAAAGGGAAAATTTTGGCTATCATAGACCGTTATCAATACATAGCATAATCAACCGCATGTCCGAATAATAACTTGTCGAAATTTTGTCATACAACAAAAGATACTACAAGCGTCATTATTATGGCTACACACCCCGTGGTTAGGATAATAGAAGCTACTGTTGATGATAGTCTAGTCTAAGATCTACTTGGTGCTCCTCTGGGTAGGCTCTCAGTGGTAGCATCATGGAGTTGTGATGGTGGTGATGGCGGATTTTGTTATGGTGCTGGAATGTTGTTCAAGGCATTTTGTAGGCTTATCGCATTGTGGAGGTGTGAGTTGATCATATCTGAGAAAGCATAGAGTCCATATAGCTCTTGAGTGATCTGCTAAAAATCTGGTCGAGTTTGTGGTGGTCGTTGTACCATCCACAGTGAGTCATCCAAGTCTTCATAGGTAGGCATGGCAGGGGTAAATGGTGGTGGTAGCGGTATGAGTGGGCGCACTAGGCGGCTTCTGGTGTGTACCATCCTGGGTCCGGTGGGGTAATAGTGAAAAATGCAACGGGATGGAATGCTTTCCTCGGGCTTGATAAGCAGCGCGGGTTTAATGGGTGGTATGGGTGATGCAGGTACCATGGAGTGTGGTGAGGGAGGTGTTGGGTCAGTGGTGGATGAGAAGGCAACCTCAATGTCGGAGTCTGAAGTGATGATGATAGGGTAGGATGACGAAGACATGTCTCTGTGACAACTCGATATAACATAAATAACTCATATACACTAAGCAAGTAAAGCATGTATAATAAATGTGCACACATAGTGTTATGATGAAGTGTTATGATTTAGTGGTTATAGTCTAGGGTCTATGATGCAACCTAGTTCTCTATAACCTTGGATCTGATACCAATCTGTCACACCTCCAAAATGGGTCGCAGCGGAATGTTAACCGGGGCGTAACTTTCATGGTAAAATGTTTCAGTCATGTCGAACGACCTACATGAGTCGTTTTAGAAAATTATTCATTTGATTCATTAAAGTAAATCAGAGTTCACAAAAGAAAGGTCTCAATAGTTTTCCCAAAAGTAAAGAAATAAGTTTTAGTTCAATCAAACGAATGTGTTAAATGCAGGAAATCTTAGTGTATACAGTCGCCAACGACGATCATGACTCCATGAAATACAATTAAGCAAGCTAGATACCTGAGAGATACATGTTAAAAGGTCAACATAATGTTGGTGAGTTCATAGGTTTAACTTAATGAAAAAATTATGCACGGAACACAAGATTTCAATAGTATAAAAATAAAAACAATTGCAATAAGCTCATGTCCCAGACGCTTAACGTATTTGGTATGCAATCAAGCATAAATGCCCCCAAACAAGTGTTTGCCAGAAACTTAATGTAATCCTCAAATGGTATGCGTTCGTTTGACCAGTTGGAGCAATCCAACCCTAACAGGGGTGTCAACCCAATAGATCTATTCACAACATTCGCGCTTTCTGGTAATTAACTGTTCATGATTATGGTAGGGGAATTAATTGGCTATGTGGTAACTTAGGCAATGTAACAGTTTTGTACTTATGTCCGTATAAAAACAAGCATGTATTCTCACCCCGAGCATTTAGAAAATATTGTAAACAAGTAAAACGGGGCTATGAAACTCACCTTGGTGAAGCAATCTGAATAGAGTACGGTCAAACAGTACCGACACGTAACCTATATTATGTGGCAAGTCTTAGTTCATAATTCTAGTTTAAGACTCGATGAAGTTTACTTATGTATAAAAGCCTTTTTGTATTGTTGTTTCTTGTGATGACCTTTATGGTAAAACGACCTTGTAAGTACTGAAAAGAATTGGCTCTTTGGAAGTGCATAGGTATGAACACTTTTGAAAGTATCTAAATGGAGTGAGCCTTTGGTTTGATAGAAACCGAGAGGTAACGTAAGGAAAGCAGACACGTACGAGTAGTGGATGAGTCTGGATTATAACAGGACGTCATTAAAAAAAAATATTTGTATATTTTCATATAAGTATAATAGGTCTTTAGTTAATAATTGAAAGTATGTAAAATTTATATCCCAAGTATTAGTTTTTAGTAAAATTGGTTGTAAAGGAAGATTTGTACTTATAAGTAATAAGCATAGGGTTTTTAGAAAAAAATCGGGCATAACCCGTTTATACGTTTTAGAGTCTGTTTTGACAAAAATAATAAGACGTTATTATACAAAATAGTTTCATTTAGTTTGAATATAATGTTTACATGAAATATAGTTTAACCTTTTTAAATGTTAAATTTTGATTATAACTATTGTTAGTAATATGTTTATAAGATATGCCATTTAGAAATAATAATTAAGAGTAGTTTAAGTACATATACATTTAAAAGCATTTTACATGAGTGTTTATTAGTCCAAAGTCTTTTAAGTAGGTTTTAAATGTATATTATTGTCGTAGTCTAGTTTTTATAAGTTTCAAGTTTATAAAAATGCTTTGTAGTTGGTATTAATCGAACATCCTAGTTTGATCGTAAAATGTGTTTTAGAGTAGTAAGGTGTGTAGTTTTTATAAATCGGAATACACTAGTTTAATTGTAAAAATTATGTCTTTAAATGGTTAAGTCGTACAGTAATGATGCGTCGTATGGGCACATATATAATGACGTGCGTTGAAGGTTTGGTCGAGGAGGGTCGTGTGAGTCGGAGCACGTCGGACAAGGGTCGGGATATCTACTAAGTCGATATGGAGCTAGGTACTCGCTAGGGGGGAGGGGGGGGGGAGGGAAGGCTGCTGTTGGCCGTTTATTAAGAAAATAGGAGATACAACTTTAATGAAATTTTTTCTCTTTTTTGGAATGGCAATAAGAGTTCATCGAACAAAGCTCAATGCATGAAGGCATAACCAAGGAGCAACGAGCTCGGAGTCAATAAAAAGTTTCCTACGTCAACAAATTAAAGAAGCAAAAGACGTGTAGCACATATCCAAGACGCAACCATTTGGGTCGATTATCCAAGAAAAACCACCCGGTATTCGGTCAACATAAAAACCAAACTATGTCAAGAATCTAGTTGTTGAGGCTTGAATATATCTTTGTTGTAATTAAGCCACTTCTCTACTAGAACCATAGCTTCTTTCGGCTTGTACATAGCTACTGAATGGCCTGCGCCCTACGGAATGACATAAGTTAGTTCATTTATCATGATTCATAATAAAATGCAAGCGTACAATATTTGGAAGACAGAAATCAAGCATTTAGGAGACCATACGTGTGTGTGTATATATATATATAGGAATATATTAGCTACAATTTTGTATTAAAAATGTGGGCCTTTGAATATTTTTGTGGGTCTTGATTTTTTTTCTTTGGGTCCCTGAATCATTGGTAGTATATATTTTTTATGAAGGATTGTAACTAGTTGGCTACAAAAATTGTAGCCAAGCTATCCCCTATATATATATATATATATATATATATATATATATATATATATATATATATATATATATATATATATATATATATATATATATATATATATATATATATATATATATATATATATATATATATATATATATATATATTGGCTACCAGTAGTTTAATAATGTACATCATACATACATACAATTACGTCAATGGCAAGAGTGGTCTATCTTACTTTGATAGTAGCATATGTCAAGGAGAAACTCTTTTCTGCGTATGTCATTTCATATCTGCAAGAAAAAACATGAAATTAGTGAACATTACAATAAAATCCTCCGTACCTATATACGTATTTTTTAGTGCATTTTGTGGTCATATATCACTCATTTTTTATTTTTTTGGAACACATAAAAGGAGTGTGTAATTACCCTCCAACTTGATTATCCACATAGAAAGGTTTCCAGGAGCTATCAACTCCAAGATTAAGAGCACCTATCCATTGCTCCACTCCGTTGTATGGAAATGTCATATCATGATCACCACTGTCAACAAAATCATAGTTATGCACATTATTATTCTATAAAAATCCAAGTAAATAATAAAAAATATTGTTTACTTACTTAAAGATCAAAGCGCGGCAATTTTTGCTAACAAGTTCCTTATGGTAGGCAAAGCTACTGAATATATCATAAGAATAGCAAGATGTGTCGTTTTTTCCTTCAAGGTAATGCAACGTTGTGTTGCTCAATTCCCATTTTCCAATCGTTCCCTGAACATATATTTTAAAAAAAAGAAAATTAAACAACGCTTCTAAATTCGCACCTCTTTCATGGATTATGTATTTTAGTAAAACTTACCGTTCGAATATTAAGAGCTTGTTGCACAGCCTTATCGTTTGCCCAATACTCAATAAAATCATTATAGTAATCCTAATTAAAAGAGCAAAAAGACACCAAATTTTCATTAGTTTTTAGAACCACATGCTTTGTGATTCTTGATAATTACACGATATCAACCATGGAGGTAAAGGAAGTTACTAGGCAAAACGGCTTCATATCTTTCTCATCGCAAAGTGGGTCCAAAATATTTCTGAGTTCTATTCGGCGTGTGCACTGTAACCAGAACATTATATAACCACATGTTTTATGGACAAATTTTATTTTACCAATCGATGCAATCAACTTACCTCCTCGTATCTTTGAAGACTTTTTAAGCATAACGAATTAGCTGCGTACGTGTTCAAATAATCACCAGCGCAATTGTCTATTACAGACTTCATATACGATAATTGTAACTTTATGAGCATGACGCATATATATAGGTTACTGGTATATTGTTTATAATGACAGAACTTAATTACCTCATAAATTTCATCAGATACAAGTGCCATACGATGAGCAAATTCAATTCTAGAATTGAAGTCCATGAATTTATCTGTTAGAGGGCTACAAAGAATGTAACCCTACGTCACAATTAAAGAAACAATATTAGTCTTCTACGCAATTTTATTTGTAAACGTGAGGTTTAGTGTTCACATGGTTGGGTCATTTACTTGAATATTCAATACTGGTTGATCGCCACGTTCATTAGCTACAAAAAAGAACGTTCAAAGATCACATTAATTTTTCCGGGAAAAATAAATAAGAAAATAAGTACAGAAATTATGAGAACCAATTAGTACCATTGTACAGCTCTAAAGTGACAACAGGTGTGACAATTCCCATGTATGAAATGCCCGCTATGTATAAGGGATTTTCCAAAAACTTCGGATGATCGATAAAAAACTGATATATAGTATAACAACAAGTATGAAAATAAAAAGCATCATGTTCCACAAATATTACGGAGGAAAATAGGAAAAAAGAAAAAACTATACCTTTTTAAGAAATTCGTTTGCCTGCTTGGCCACGATGCTGTCGCTGCTAATGGATGCTTCTTTTGTTGTGGCATATGAAAATCCAGTGCCAGCAGGCATATCAATGAAAATAACACTAGCCTTCTACAAAAATATATAACAACTTGTTATCATTTTCTATTGCTGTGTCATGATTTTAAGTATACAATAATACAAGTATTATAATTATTTATAGATCAATGAATGTGAGAAACCTTTGTCCATGAGTTTGGATTCAGTTTCAATGTGGTGTCTTCAAAAGCATTTCCAAAGTTTAAATTAAGTGGACCTACACCAAATCAGTGAAATAAAATCCTTAGGCTTTTTCCTCATACTTTATACAGTAAAGGAAATTGTTGGATAAAACTTCTAACAAAACAGAAAGTTTAGCACGGAATTAATCAAAGAGTTCACAAGAAAATTCGACACCCCAGGATCAAGAAGATAACCGACAAAAGAAAAAAGAACATGCACACAATATATACCCTCGATTTGATGAAAGATATATATGAAGTCACAAAAGAAATCGTACCGATTTGATGAAAGATGGAATAGACAGCGGAAGCGCCAGGACCACCAGTGAGATAAAATATGAGAGGATCTACATCTGGATTACCTTCCGATTCAACAAAATAGTAGAAAAGCTGCGTCTCTTCCTTTTCTCCTATTCCCACATAGCTTTGCATAGTTTCAAGTGGTTATAAGCATCTGAAAACATCAAATAACACAAAGAAATAAAGTAAAAGGCTAAGATGGAGATACCCAGTTTCAAACGTGAATGGTAATGGACCAGAATATCCAGGAAGGGTGTCAATAATCGACTTTGAATGAATCAAGTATGATTGAATCGTTAGTAGAAAGAAAAAAAATGTCTTGGGTCTCCACTTCATTCTGTGATAATCACATGGATTTTGATAGGTCTCCCTTTAAAACCTGCAACTAATATATGGTCCTAAATCTTGCATGATTTTTTTTTTCAAATATAATATACTGTAGCAAATTATTGGTCCTCTAGATTTTGCATGATCTTTTATCAATTGCATGATCTTGCTATTAATGTTACTAGTAATATATAGCAACAAACTTTCAATCTTATCTTGCAATTAATATATAGCAACCAACTTTCTGATCTAGCATGATCTTTTATAGAATATAATACACTACAACGATTTCAACTTTTAGCAACGACACATGTCATCCTAAAGTGAAATTCTATCATCGCTAATAGTTTTGGCGACATTGCCAAAGTGCTGTTGACAAGGTTCGTTGCTGAAGGTTTTGGCGACGACCAGTTTAAGCTTTTAGCGATGACTTATGGAGCCCACAAAATTTCAACACAAAAACTTGACCAAAGTGGGGTCTACTACCTGGAGCGACAACAAATTTCGTCGCTAAAAGTATTTATCAAATTAATTAAAAAACATTATTTATATATTTTTAATTAGATAAATATATATAAAATTAAATGATTAAACTAATAATAAATTTTTTGGCGGGAACAACCTTTAGCGGCGACACTGTCTTTGCTAAAAGGGTACATGTACACAGTTTTGTACCCTTTAGCGAAGACACATGTCGTAGCTAAAGGTGCATGCACAGCAAAAGGTTAATAAATTAATTTATATATTTTTTAAACTTAATTTTAACAATTTCATATAACGAGAAATTTGGCTGCCGCGCGTTGTAGCGGAGCCAATTTAAGTATGACAATTCGTTGAAAGATCTAAAGAAAATGAACAATGATTCCCTTATTTTTGACAAATATGTTATTGTAGGAGAAAGTTTTCATAGAAAAAGAGATATATCATACCAACACCTATTTGCTTTTTTTGTGAGAAAAAAAAAGTTTGACAATACCAACAATGCTCATGGAGCATTCTCATTTAACATTCAGTGTTTATTCGTCGATGGTTGCAATGACTTGCAATTATTATAGACAAACAACGAAAACATAAAACGCTTGATTTCAATCGAAAATAATATAAGATCACCTTCTTTACGTATAAAAACAATACAAATAAGTTAATGGATACATCATAAAGGTGGTCGAACTAAAGAGCTATGAGACACTGGTTAGACCACTCGACATGTCACTCATATCCACTATTTATTTTAATAGAAACTACGACTGACATGTCAAGTGATCTCACCAACGTGTTATAGCTCTCTAGCTTAACCAGCTTGCCAAGAAAATACACGTATACATAAAGAGAAAAAAACGTACAACGCGCAACATATGCTACTATGTTTATCACGCACAAATGGTACCCATGCTATCATTCGCATCCATCTTAAATTTATTGTATGCTTCATCTAGCTTATTACATGAAACCTTAGATTCGACGGTATCCTTTTAACCTGGAACTGACATCAACACCGACTACCTCTCTTCCTCGACTACCATCCATATTGAAAAAGATATCAAGAGTAGAGGGATCAAAACGCCATAGTTTTTGGAATCAGTTATAGAGAGAATTGAAACAACACAGTTTTGGAAGGGATGTGAGGGAGATACTTAGGATGACCAAAAGACACAGTTTTGTGGCATATCAAAAGCATGTAGTTTCGCATGGTACATGTATTGCCTACCAGTTATTTAAGCACAATGATGTTCAGTCCAGCATGGTTGCAAGGCCAATAAGCTTTCTATTCCCAGTGTCCTTGCTGAATCTGAGGCATAGGGTAAACATATATACCAGGTAGGTCCTAATTAGTGAACCACGTCCCAACATAACTACTGCATGCGTTGCTCAGTAGATGCTTCTCATTTGTTTTTTTTTTACAAAGAACACAACATCACTGACATTACATAATCTGCAACATCAATTACCTTGACCTGTACAATTGGATCCCACATTACATGTATAACAAAAGTGTTAGTTGAAACATTATTATGTATCTATTCATAGTATAAATCAAGAACACAAACGCATTACAATACAAGGCATTAATTTTGATTTTCTGCACTCTGAATTATTGAGAACACCATTATGGCTAACTCGTTAATAAGTTAACATCCTACATCAATGGGACAAATAAAAAGGTCCGCGATCTCAAAATATAGCAAAAATTAACTTCACAAAGAAATGCATAAATAATATACTTAAACAAAGCCACCTAGTAAGGAACACCAACTTAGAGTCTCTAGTGGTGATAAACCCTCTTTCAAGTATTAACATGACATCTACATCGATTTCTTTCACCCTCCTCACCCAAGCATTGTTATATGCAATTGAATTTTTTCGGATATCCTAAATACAAAAGATTATAATCAATTAATAACTGTATCAAGGTATTCATGACTCACGTCAGATACCATGTTACATACAAAATGCCTTACTGCCAATCTTCCTCTCAACAGCTCTAGGTTGGCCCGGAACCGAATTCCCCATGATACTGGCATAAATATCAAGCTAAAAAGATGAATTCATATATTAGAAAAGGTCTTCAATGAACCTCGAAGAAGCAAAGTAAACCAAAAAGCTATGTTAAAGGAATCCACCGCAAAAGAGAGCAAGGGGGCATTTCTTTTTTCTTTCCAGATTAAGAGCCATATAAATATATATATAGGCCCATGTCTGTTAATGCCTCTAGATGGGGAGAGGATCTCATTTTATGGCTTGTGGATATAGAGGGATTAGTGGAAATATGTGGGCTCCACATTAAAAAAAGAATATTATTAAATACTTGTGTAGACCCATGTGGACCCAATCCCTTAGCTAAGGAGAAAAAAAAAACACAACCTAAGACATATACATTAATCTATTCAAGAACAGTTTTCACAAAGATGCATCATTTCCACAAACATACATCAAATTGTAAAACGAATACGTAGTAATAAACTTCCCATTTTTAACTAATAATGCAGCTTAAAGCAATAATTATGACCACAACTTATACACAACATATAAAACACAACTACATATCAGACCTAAGAAGATATACTCAGAACACCATGTTCGTGAACAATATCAAGATAACGCTTATCATACTGTGATCTCCTAGTCTATAATTTGAGACCTGTATACTTCTTCCCAGTGTTGTAAATATCGCTTGGCGGTCCCTCGGCGGTCGACCACCGCCAAGCGCCATATCGGTCTTGGCGGCGATATATCAGTGATATAACGGAGACCCTAAATTATAAAGAAATTGATTTTTTTATAGGTATTTATATATTTTATATACATATTTATAAATATTTATTAGTTTTATTATTATATTTAATATTTTTAATTATATATTTTATATAAATATCAATTTATATATAAAAAAAAAAAAAAAAAAAAAAAAAAAAAAAACGAGTTTGACCGATTTTTGACCTAGTTTGACCGATTTATCACCGATATTTGACCGATTTATCACCGATATGACCGATATAACCGATTTATCATCGATATTTGACTGATATTGACCAACCGATTTTTTTGAGCGATAAGTGAAATATCGTATCGGTGGACCGCCGATAAGCGATATATCACTGATATATCGGCCGCCAAGACCGATATTTACAACACTGCTTCTTCCATAGTAGGCCCACCAATGTACTCTGGTTATGTGTATTCAAGTATAAGTAAAACGCAACTTCAAGCATTATAAAGACCGCCCCCCCCCCCCCCCCCCCCCCCCCAAAAAAAAAAAAAAAAAAATTTTGATTTCTCCCATCCACTTCACCTATTCTCAGCAAGCTATCACCACCGGCATAATTTAAATATTTTCAACTTGTATTCACTGAAGACTCCATTCCTTAAACAATAGACTAAAAATTTCGATAAATTAAAAGATATCACAAAATTCTTTTTGAGAATGCATCTTATATACATTGCATAAAATCAAAGCCTGTGACAACGTATCAAACCTAAAATGATAATCTCAAAACACAGACACCACCTTCAGTAACCTTATAACCGGTCTAGTTAAAGATCTAAAAAATGCATTCATTGCAGGTACAATTCCGTTAATCACGTAGTCAGATAAAACCCCAAAAGTTCCAAATATTAGCTTAAAAATCATAAAACTCATGCACTAAACTAAAACACAATGTTACACACGTAGCATCAATTAAAAACATTCATAGATAAACGTAATTCTGCTAAGAGAAATCGAATGTAGAAGATAATAAGATATGTACATTTGTTTTCAGAAACTTATCTTATACAAAAATACATTTTTTTCCATAACACGCGTTGGATTGTAAAACAAAGAATAAGCCTCATATTTTAATCAATATTACATCTAAAATCAACAGCTATGACCGCAACCTATACACAACACACATAACCAAAACCTACGGCTACATATTAGTGTTCAGAGGATACCAGAAGGAATTATTTTACAAATAAAAAAAAGGCGAGGCCTATAGACAGTAGGCTGTCACCAGCGAACTCCTTTATAGACTTTAGATTGATTTATAGACGATTCAGTTCCTTAAACCACATAATCGAAACCTTCCACATATTAAATTCAAAATCAGAAAACCCAAGCACCGAAATAAAACTCAACGTTATACAATCCATTTTGCTTTAAAGATTTCAAAATCCATTTACAGAACCACATAATCGAAACGTTCAACATATTAAACTCAAAGTCAGAAAACCCAAGCACTTGCAGGCTCAATTCCGTTAACATAGTCAGATAAAACTAAAAAAAATTCCACATATTAGCTTCAATATCATAAAAGGCATGCACTAAACTAAAATACAGTGTTACACATGTGATAGCATGCCAAGACTTTCAGACATAAACATGATTATGCTAAGAGGAATCGAATGTAACATATAATAGGATATGCACGTTTGTTTTTAGAAGCTCATTTTATAGAAAGATACATTGTTTCCATAACACACATCGAATTGTAAAACAAAGAATCAGCTTCGGATTTTATTCAATATTACATATAAAATCAACAGTTATGACCACAACTTATACACAACATACAAAACTAAAATCTACAGCTACATATCAGTCTTCAAAGGGTATTAGGAAGCAATAATTTTACAAATAGGCCTATATACAACAGGTTGCTACCAACGGCCTGCTTTAAAGTATTTAAACTGAATTGCAGAAGATTTAGTTCCTTAAACCACAAAATCGAGACCTTCAACATATTAAACTCAAAATCAGAAAACCCAAGCACCAAACTAAAACTCAACATTATACAATCCATTTTGCTGTGAAGATTTCAAACTGCATTTACAGAACCACATAATCGAAACTTCCACGTATTAAACTAAAAGGCAGAAAACCCAAGCACTAAACTAAAACACAATGTTATACATTGCAGTTTCAAATAATCAGGAAGGCCAACAGTGAATCACCAATTTACACCCACATCTACATACATGCAGTAGCAACTGAAGAACTTAATTAAAACAACTTGTTCTCAAACCTTAAATGATTTTATTCAGACAATTAATATATCATAGATTTATAACTATCACATTTAGAAAATGAATTTAGCCAAAAAGAATCAACTATCAATAATTTCATAAAACCACCCATACCTCTTAGCCTCTTTCATATCATGTACAATAAAGATCATGAAAATATTAGGCACTCAAACGCTCTCTCAGAATCATCCGCACAATAATATCTGCAAAACAAAAAAAAAATTGTGATAGCAATAAAAAAAACAATGTACACGCATCCGAAAATAGAATATATTAATCTAAACTATTGAAAATTTAAATGTATCAAAAATTTCAGAAACCCTATCTCTCAAATAACACTAAAATCTCATACGGATACAAACATTAAGCAATCGACAAAAACTTACAGTTCATTCTAACAAATATGAATCATCTGACCTAAAGATATCAATCAACAAAAACTTACAATTTACAAACCTCCCAACATGCAACTAAATCTTCGAATATGTAATCTTTCCCTTCTTTGAATCCACAACAATATCAAGAAAAACACCACGAAACACACAGTCTCACACACACAATTCTACAATCCCTCTTTGTCTCACACTCACACACATTTTCCTTTTTTAAGTTACAATATGTTGCACACGTGTTCTTCAAGAGTATGTATCTAAGACACATGAACATACAACAAAGACACTTATAGGCTAAATTAGAAACCAAAACGACGTCATTTTCAAACATGAAACAACGTCGTTCCAAGCCAACAAAAAAACTTAAAAAAAAAAAAAAAAAAAAAAAAAAACAACGTCGTTTTGGAGACCCTCTAAACGGCGTTGTTTCCCATGGTAAATGTATAATAAAGTAATTTCTAATATAATATTAAGGAAATACACTTTTAGCGACGGCATATGTTATCGCTATAGGTGTACACGTATTAAAAGTCATAATCAAATCCTTTTTTAATTGTTATTTAATAAAAAGGTGCTATTAAACTTTTAGCGACTACACGTGTCATCGTTAAAGGCTTGACATTTTTTTTCGAGGCTAGAATTTTTGGCTTCCAATAAAAAAATTACGTAACACTTTTGGCGGCGACATGTATCATCGCTAAAAGTGGGGGACCCACGGTCAAACTTTTGAAAAAACTAGCACTGAAAAAGTGGGACCCATTGCACCTTTAGTGATGACATGCATTGCCGCTAAAGCCTTCCGCGGCCATAATTGATAATTGTTGTAGTGTAATATATACTGTAGCAACCAATTATTGTAGGAAGGTGATCTGCATATTTTTTCTTTTGATTGAAACACTCAATTGTACAAACAGTTAGATCGCATTATAAACAGTGTACAACTATGTAATGCAGATAGTAAAGTGTCTTAACCAAATATGAATTCGCAAATCAATTCTGATTATTATATGGTCCAATAGATCTTGCATGATCTTTAATTATGTAATGATTAATTATTACAGTAAAAAATAATTATAAAAATGACATTAATGATTGAGTTAATATATAAGTGAGATAAAATATAATAATTAAACATAATCACTAGGCTATATGGTGTTAGATGGTGCATTTATCTTAATTTAATGGTGTATGAACCCATTTTGTCTGTTTTGTTTACGAGAAATCCAATTATAAATTGTTTAAGAAGTATGTTGGGTGCACTTTGACAAAATAATTTGAGAGCAAGTTCATTCGGAAGAAATTAAACTTTTTGACAAAAGTTTATATCATGCGGAAAAAAATTATATGGTTCATGGACATTAATCCCCCAAAATCTATTGGGTCCACCGCTGTTTTCTTTTGCAATATATAAATGAACTATCTTGTTTATACTTTTCCAAAAGCTTCACAGATCCCATAATTTCTAATTCTTCATAAAAGTTTCACTTTGAAGAAACACCAACATCAATGAAACGTAATAGCTTGCTTCAGACTGACGAGTTATACAAAGTTTAGTTAATTGCTCATACAATTCTTAATTAACTTTTTTTCAAAGTTCTAAATCTTACCGTGTTTTGCATTATGCAGTACATCCTAGAGACTAGTGTGTACCCTCGTGAACTCGAACCATTGAAGGAAATCAGATGATTCAGATCCATTACTGCTACACACCAATAGTCAGTTTCATGTATTTTAAGCCTAAATTTAATTGTATATGCAGTGCTTTCATGGGTACATCACCGGATAGTCAGTTTCATTTAATGTTTTATGTGTGTGAATTGTTTTTTATTTTTTTTTTAATTTTTTATTTTATTTTATTTTTTTTTTTAAGAATTCTAACTAATGACTGGTGGTTTGATTTTCAAGAAGGATAGTCGTTGAGACCCCGACCATGCCAAACACAAGAAGTTCACGTGACATGACAGTTGCTATGGATATAAACAGATTATGCCCGAAGGTTGGATGAGTATGGATTGTGATTATGTGATATCTATATCGTTATTTTACCAATTGATGTTATTTTTTGTATACAAATGTAATGGGCGAGTTTGATTGTAACTATACATTTGTTTGTTTCGGTTTTCAAATCAGTTTTCGATATTCTTTACATGCAAATGAATTATATTTTGTTATTGATTTGGTGCTGAAAATCAAGTTTAGTATTTGAAGCAACACTACAAAAAACAAGTTCAATTTTCCACATTATAAAGGCCAATTAGCCACGGTTAAAAATGTGTAAAATTATAAATGCCACACTTACTCATGTGTGGTAATATTGGGTGTGACAAATTTTCCTACACATATAAGTGTGGAGATAATATCTAAATGTCTATGGTTAAAAGTGTGGAAACATTCTATGAATGTCCACACCTTGAAGTGTGGCAAAATTGCAAAAGATGCCTACAATTAAAAGTGTGGAAACATTGTTAAATATTCACACCTAAAAGTGTGGACAAAGTGTCAATGCTACACTCATAAGTGTGGCATATTTTCTGGAACAAAAAGAAAAAAAAAAATCAATATTTCAAAAACCTAATGCTATTTATTTTCTGGAACATTTAGTAATGTAAAACCACTAATGCTATTTATACATGTAGCTTCATTTTTGCGACAGTAAACACAAGTATAGATTTTTCTAGTAATGTAAAAACAATAAAATTTCTTTGAAATTGCATGTAAGAACCAACAGTAAACACAAGTTCGATTTCCTTGGCTTTTACTATCGGTCTTGTCTTCTACATTACATGTCAAGATACTATAGTGACTAAAAATACCCGTCACCAGGATTTTTCAGATGATCATGTGGCCAACCCCTAAAGGGTGTGTCGACAGGAGTGAGTCTCTCTTAGTTATTGTTGCCTTGGTGGATCTATGAACGCCCACTGGAAAACTTGCTCATACTGTACTGCAGCGTTATCCCATGAACATTCTCTCTCCATTCCTCTCCTCATCAATCCTTCCCAGGTGGTCTAGTGATCCCTGTATGTCCTTATTGCTACCCTCAATGCCTACAACATTAGTCAATCCGATTTACTCACGCCTCATACTTAATTGCAGTTTCGTAAGTAAACAGTCATGTAAAGTAACATGTGAATCCAAATAGCTAAATGATAGAGTTTAGATGTAACTCACATTCAACGTGCATTCTCTTGTCAGTGGTGAGAAGGCCCATCTATAAGAAATTTGCAGAGCAATTAAAAACTCAGAATTTGCACTTCTTCATGGATGCATTATTTTGTAGTAAGAACACACAGATTAGTTCTACAACAGTCGATCCACAAATGCTTATGGAGTGAAGAAGTACATACCCGGTACCTTCCCCTTTGCCTTCATTAGCATATGGGTTGAAAGTCTTCACAGTGTCCTATAGATCAGAAGGGTGCATTCAGTATCACGCTTCTTTTATATTTGACTTTAACACAATTATGATTATAACTTCAACTCACTCTAAGTCCTCCGGTTCCATGGACGACTGGTACAGTTCCATATCTCATTGCATACAACTGATTTAGACCACATGGCTCAAATCTTGAGGGCATTAATAGGATATCACAACTGCACATTCCACAACTTTTTTTGCAGAGCAGTCTTGCACTATCTGCAACCATTAAATCACTGCAATCTAGTGTCATTTGAGTAACATTTAAACATTAAAAGACTTGCAAACAAATATGATCATTCAAGTGATACCAGTGTTGTATAGCTCTATGACATTAGCCCTAAACGGAATAGCAAATACACAAAGTAAAGCAGTCAGTGTTGTATAGACCTAATAGCAGATACAGAATAGCAAATACATGAATTTTCTCCAAATCAGACTGAGCTAAAGAAAACTGACATATCGCTTTTCTGTGTTTGTGCTTACGCTAATGAAACGCCTAATCACGCATCATTACACACACGGATCATTATTCACGCATTACAAGCAAATCAAACTAGATACTTTCTCACATGTTAAACAATCTCAGCGTACAACAGATCACCAGAATTCGTACTAGTACACACTTAACTTCCAAATAACAAACAACAACATATAAACAATCTATAAATGGAACAGACTTACGCAAACTTAAGACACTTTTCACAAACATGAATCATTCATCATCACACATATCATTTATAGATCACTTATAACAGTTGTGTATATCCATGCTTAAGTTCCCTAAAGCAGCCAACCTAGAAATAATTACCAAACTAATCAGTGAGTACTGAGTAGAAATATTCTAAAAGTTAAGCAAAGATAAGTATATGTTTTTGTCAAATGCCTTTTTTTATTAGTTTAGATAATGACCAACATAAAATCGCTTGACAAGTAATTAGGCAATTTAGCACAGAAGATCACTAATGACTAAACCACCTAATTTTGCTCAACACTTTTAAACATTGATACCAATACACATTAAAAGGCGGCCCAATATGAAACAATACTGCCAGCAATTCTATGATGGGCATTGGCGCATTGCTAAATGAACATTATGCATTAAAATAGCTACTTAGAAACAAGAGATCAGTAGTATGATCATCTCGCGTATCAATATCATAGAAAATGCTACCACATCAGACAGTGCTCTTTTCTTTGTACTCCGTACATCATACCACTAAACTTACAGAAACAACAACAGAAGGATCATTAAAGTTGTAGAACCTAACGACACACTCCCATAGGGGTGCAAAATTATGTACAGGTTTAGGTCTCTAACTTAAGTCACTGACTTGCAACTACCAACCATGAAACAACAATGCACATGGACAAAAGCCATCACTGAATACCAAGTTCAAACGATACACAGAATGTTTGTATTCCCGACAACAACCAACAAATAAGGGCAAAGAGGTCCACTCCCATTTAAATTTTTGGAGTTGTACAATTTATGAGACACTCTATGTGTTGCAGAATCATGAACACAGGGTGATATGTGATACTGTGAAGAGTCAAATTTCTATTAAATTTCTGAGTAATTTCTAGTTACGATCACTATCTATTCTTCATGCTTATCAAGGTATATTGCTGATTCAGACTAGTGCTACTGTGCTAGTGTTGTACACAGTTTATTGCAAGTTTATGTAATATACTCGTATTAGATGTTGAATCATCCTGATTCAAAAGACAAAAAGGCGATGTGATTGTTCAAATCACTTTCATCGATTGACCTTCACATTCCTCTTAGAAGTTTGAGCACTACTGCCTCACACTTTCTGTAAATGACCACCTAGCATGATTAATACATATAAACTTGGAAAGGTGATATAAACAATGGACAAGCGCAAAGATCAAAATTCTATGCAGCATAATCTAACTATCAACATATTTTTCTACCTAAAGAGTTCAAAGCTGATATATATATGAATTACACCTGTTCAACCATCAACATATTAAAGGCCAGTAAGATGTCATAAAAGTTCAGGATACAAAAATCTTTGCTTCTAGTGCACCATAGAATTTCAAAAACAAACAACAAATTAGATATGTGATACAGTTCCATTATTCATTCATGCAATAGATAGTGTAGCAAAATATCATTCTATAGTCTGCAAATGTTCTATCAAATATCCTTTCATCAATAATTGCACAAATGAGCGATTTCATTCACAAACAACGCAAACATAACATTCAACAGAATATAACCGATACACGTAACAGTTAATAACTTAACTAATCAACAGAATATAACACCTTCAGTTCTAGATACATACAATTCAGCCAAACATAACATTCAATTAATAAAACTCTACCAACGCAATCCGGACCGAATCGTTATATCTCTAGACTACTTAACCGTCACAAAACACATAATAATAATCGTTATCGAATAGTACAACACAAAACAAATTAATAAACGATTAGCTAACATTGACCTGATGATCGGAACAGTAATGTACGGCGTCGATTACAGATCCACGGCGACGATTGCAAAACCACAGCGATCACAGATCCACGGAAATGATTGACGAAACCACGGCGATTACGGCAACGATTGATGAAACTACGACGATTAATTAATAGTGATTAAAGTAATTATCCACACTTATATACGTGGAGTATTATTTAATAAATTTGTGACACTTATAAATGTAGCAAAGTTCTAGATCATATTAAAAAAATGCCACGGTTGACTATACCGTGGGGAATTAAGTGCGGAGAATTCAACTTTTTTTTGTAGTGCGTGGAACTGTTGTGCAGCCTGAGGAATCGGTTCGTGAAATACAGAGAGAGGGAAGAACTAGTGTTTTGAGGTTTAATGAAGCAATTGTTGCTGACCCTCGTGTGAAAATTGTTATGGCTCCTGGAATTTATTACGATATGATGTTATGAACTTTTTTAGCTTGTGTTGTTGTGATTGGTGTGATGAAATCAATAAAATTAAACACTTTCATATGCGAGACATCAATAAATTAGTGTCATGGTGCTTTCTTTTACTTCTTTATTAACATGTATAATCCATGAATACTTAGCAAAGTATTTTAAATCTAAACAGTGGATCGACTTACAGGGATAAGGTCGAATCAAGACTAATGTGAAGTTTATTAGAATTGATCACATCAATTCTTGAATTTCTCATTAGCATAATCATCCGTATATAATACAAAGTGAAGCTTGATAAACAAGCCAATCATTGGGCTGAACTCATAACCTAATAACTGGGCTTAGTACATATAATGGATTGGCTAATTCACCGCCGCAGTTTGAGCGGGAGGCATTTCAAACTGAAACGAAAGTCTTGAAACAGAGCTATGGGAAGACCCTTCGTAAAAATATAGCATGCTGGAACCTAGATGGAACATGCAAGACGCGAACAAAACCGTTTGCCACAAAGTCACACACAAAGTGAATATCAATCTCAATGTGTGTAGTGCGTTAATGATGAACCGAATTTGAAGACAAATAAAAACTCTAACATTGTAACAATAAACCATAGTAGCAGTAAAGACGGGGGCATGCAACTCACACACAAGATTACGCACCGAGGCAGTCTCAACTCCAATATTAGCAACACCCTTATATTAAGCCTTCACACTCGACCGAGATAACATAGCCTGACATTTAGCAGACTACGAAAGCAAGTTATCCCCAAAAACACACAATAGCCATAGGTAGAACATCGAGTAACCGGATAACCAGCCCAGTCAGCATCCGTGTAAGCAGTAAGTTGTGTAGTAGAAGAGACATGCAACTGAAGGCAATAATCAAGATTACCATGAACATACGGAAGAATACGGTTGAGAGCGGAAAAATGGGGCTCCCGCGGAGCATGCATATGAAGACACCTACTGAACTGCATATGACCTATCAGGGCGAGTAAAAGTAAGATACTAAAGAACGCCTGCTAACCTGCGATACAATGTAGGATCATCAAAAGGATCACCATCAGGGCCATGTTTCGACTCAATATCAACAAGGGTACGACAAGGATTACAGTTCTCCATATAAGCCCTCTCAAGAATCTCCTCAGCATATGTGGCCTGTGATAAAAATAGACTTGCAAAAGATAGTTGAGTAGAAACACAAAGAAAATAATTAAGAGTGCCCAAGTCAGTTATAGCAAACTCCTCGTGAAGAGAGGAGATAACCCGCTGTAGAAAATCTGAAGAAGAAGTAATAAGAATGATATCATCTACATAAATTAATAAGTATGCAATATACGTCCCATGATGAAATATAAACAAGGACGAGTCACTTTTACTGTGCTAAAAACCAACTCGTGTAGCATAGGCGGAAAGCGCTAAAACCAAGCGCAAGGGGCTTGCTTAAGCCTATAAAATGAACACTATAAGTGACACACATAATCAGGATGAACGGGATCCACAAAACCCGGTGGCTGATGCATATAAACCGTCTCTGACAGAAGACCATGAAGAAATGTGTTCTTCACATCAAGCTCATGAATAGGCTAGTGCCTAGAAACTGCAAGGCTCAGAACAATGCGGATGGTGGCTGGTTTGACAGTCGGACTAAAAGTCTCATCACAATCAATACCCAATTGCTGACTATGTCCATTTGCCATAAGGCGTGCCTTATACCGATTAAGAGATCCATCTGTATTAAATTTATGCCTAAAAAGCCGCATAGATTGCACAATATTCACATAAGCTAGGCGGGGCACAAGATGTGGAAAAGGATGGGTTAAACAATGGTGTAATTTTTAAATTTTATGCTTTAACCATTAAAGACTTGGCAGATCCATAGCGAAAGAATTATTTAAAACCTCATATATACAAAAGTGTTTTCCAATCACCCAGAGAACCATTAATCATGCAGTAATAACATTAAGTACATGATAACGCACATTTTGTATATATTTTTAGGCGCCTTATCCTGGATTCTATATATGTTATTTGGTTAATTTAATGAACTATTAGTACTTATTTGCACAAAGTTACATTTTCATGTTCAAAGTTAGCCAAGACAAAGAAAACGAAGGAAAAGATGAAGAAACGATGAATAAACAAAAAATTGTACACGTATGAAGAATTCCTGACAAATCGTGGAGTATATTTGAGAAGATAAAGTCATGAATTGATCATTTTTAAAACTCAAGAGTAATGCACAAGACGGAAAATGAGGAAGAAGTAATGAAAACTAGCTAAAACGAAGAAATATTAGAAGTCTCGTTGTTCCCGACACACCTCCACCATTTTGGCCATAACTTGAGCATACAAACTCCGATTGACCTGATTCAAGTGGCCATAGAAAGGTAAGATAAAAAGCTACAACTTTTTTTATACCACTTTTTGCCAAAGAGTCTGTAGCCGCCTGGTTATAGCCCGTAATCGGACGGCTGGAATTCATAACCTCCCAACATGTTTGCGAAACCGCCCGGTCTTACCAAACTGTGCGGCAGGGCCTCTGAGCCACTCGGCTAAACCAAACTAACCTTCCCATGTCATGTTTAATATGGAACTAAGTGGCATTAACCTCCCATGCCCAATCAAGTCCACCATAACTCATCTCTCAGTCATTTTTATGACACTTAGGCCCCAAGTTGGATCATTTATTAGCACTAGGCCTTGGAAAATGCATAAATAAGACCATTTGGCTAGTGTTTTTCACAAAGACACATAGAGGAAATCTTCGTACACCATAAGGACGATTAATGCGTGTCGTTTAGTATAGGTATGTTTATTATCAGGTTTTACTATTTATATTTTGCCGACTTTACCTATTAACTAACACTAACGGGCAGTATACCCGATTTATTGTAGGTTTGTTAGTAAGTAGGGTGTCGATCACTAAGAGTGAGCGTTAATACTTTATCCACTAGTATTCTAATTATCTAAATAATTCTAACTAATGCAAATAAGGGGGTTTTCAGCCTGAAAGACTGGCACGAGTTTTGGTTTAATCTAAACTAATAAAGCAATAAATGAGATTAATAACACACATATGTGAACTATTAAACAATGAAGAAGTGATCAAGCTTTAATGTAAGGAGAACATATTAACCAAGTTCATCAAGTAAGATATTATGATTTGTTTACAAGTGTAATGATTGTACTACTTTCGTTGGTGGTATTCTAATGAAAGTTAGGTGGGTCTCCTCCCTAGACTCGAGGTTTATGTACCGGTTAATCCTGTCACAGTTACCAAATCCGAATAAAGTTATTCACAATCGATTACAATCTATCTAGGTGACAATATTTCAACCTACCTCTATTGAGATTTTACCAACTTATGGCCTAATATATAGTTTTCTATCCCATATTCTAGCCTATACTTTGATTAATAACAATTATGAATAATATAGTTACAAGACATTAATTATAGTCCTAAACCTAGTTATGGGTCTAGTCCATTATCCGATTAACAAAATTATAAGAATCAAGTTACATGACTTTATTTATAAACCTAGATCTAGTTGAATGATAGATAAAAAAAAGTAATCAAGCACATAAACGTGTATTAAGTGATAGACATAAACTACTTGCAACGAAAGAGTAAACAATCAATATAAACAATTCAAAACATCAAATTATCATAAACTTAGCTAATACCTACAAGTACTAGCCCATAATCACTGTAACAATATGTAAATATATGAGCGAAAAGATTAAAGTAGAATTCGTAAAGAAAACAATAAGCTAACCAAACGATTATAGCAAAGTATAATGATTATAAGAGTTCTCCTATGGAATAGACACATTTGCAGGAACTTATGATCTTCTAAAGTCGCCTAAGAGTCATACTTTGTGGTTAAAATATCTCTGAAAAACGAAGGCTAGATCTACTATTTATACTTTCTGAAAACCGGTCGATACGGCGTATTAGAATGGTCCAATACAGCGTATCGAGGGTAATTAGCGTGGGCTCCGCGATTATTATATTCAAAAATATTCATTAACCGTCCTTCAATACGGTGTATAAAGGTTCTTGGATATGACATATCGAGGTCTACCCGTCATGGATATATTGTGAAGTTAGGGCTCGGATACGTCATATCTGAATGGGTTAATACATTGTATTAGTAGTAAAACGTGCTTGTTCTAATTGTTGACCAAAGTTTCATATACGACATATTGTTGAAGTGTATACGACGTATGCATCAAAGTCAGGCAATGGTCTTGAGTTCGTCTAAGTCTTGGGATACGACATATCTATCTAGAATGATATGGCGTATTGGTGTCAGAATCAGCAGACTTCCAAAAAAAATTAATAATGTTCATTAGTTTTCCAAAAAAAACCACATTGTTCATTAGTTTTCTAAAAAAAACACGTTTTTCATCAATTCATCAGTTTATACAAAAAGAATAAATAATGTTCATCAGTTCATCATTTTTTAATTATAATAATAACATAACATTTGTCAGTTTTAAAAAAAATCAAAATGTTCATGAATTCATCAGTTTTTAAAAAAAAATCATAATGTCCATCAGTTTTTTTAATTTATAATGTTTATCGATTTTCGAAAAAATCCAAAATGCTTTTCAGTTTTCTAAAATAAATCATAATATTCATGAATTCATCAGTTTTCTAAAAAAATCATAATGTTAATCGGTTAGGTTAGAATGTTCATTAATTAAGAACGAAAATAGCAACATTAGTTCATATTTCACTTTTCATAAAAGTCACACTCGATATATTCTTTTGTCTCATTTATGACCATGATAGGTGACGCTTTGGTTTGATTCACGTTATACTTTTGAACTATCAATAAAAAGAATAAATATGAAAAACTGCAATCCACATTTTGTATAAGTAAAACAAAAATAAAAAAATCACAACATTTCAAGAAGAACTTCTTACAAGCGTCCTTGAATTTCTCCCTGTCACAACTCTAAAACTCGTCTTTGTTAGTAGTAAACATAAGAAAGTTTATCTACATGTACAATAAAGTTAATCTTTAATGACTGCATCAGTTAAAGGAATAAACCCACCAACGTGGTCAGGTATACTGATGTCACTATAAAATATCTCACGTTCAAATCTGCTAGTCAGGTGCACATCTCATTTTAGTTTTTCTTCTCACTATATCCCTTCCTAAAGATCCTACCTATGTTAATTGTGTGGATTTCTTAAGTACACTTCCGCACAGATATATCTAATGCAATCCCGGTTAGCATACCTTGATGCATTAGCAAGTTTCTAGTTTAAAAATAGATATTGTATGAGTCCAAGTTTATTAAAAGGGCTTATAAGCTTATACAAAAGTTGAAAAATCAATAAGGTCACTTTTAATGGCTTGTAAGCTTATCTACATGAGCTTATGAACTCAACTAACACTACATAGTTTTCAACTTTTAGCAATGGATGGAGTTATCACTAGATCCTTTCCCAAGGATCCCAGTCCATGCTAGTTGTGTGGATTTCTTAAGTACACTTCCGCACAGATATATCAAATGCAGTCCCGGTTAGCATACCTTGATGCATTAGCAAGTTTCTCCTTTAAAAATAGATATCGTACGAGTCCAAGTTTATTTGAATGGCTTATATGCTTATACAAAAGTTGAAAAATCAATAATGTCACTTTTAGTGGCTTGTAAGCTTATCTACATGAGCTTAAGAACTCAATTAACAGTACAAAGTTTTCAACTTTTAGCAATGGATGGAGTTGTCGCAAAAAGTCCAACATGCAGTCGCTAAGCTTTTGCGATGACATGTTGTTGCCTTAACGTCTCCGCCCTTGATCCATCGTTAAAACTTTGGGCAACAAAAAGTCATAGCCTTTTGCGACAAAAAGTGGGTCCCACAAGAATTCTCATTCAACGATTTACTAGGGTGGGGTCCACTGACCTTTAACGACAACACGCGTTTTTGCTAAAGGTAATTTTCAAATTAAATCAAAAATCAATTAATTAAATTGTTAAATAATAATATAAATATATATAAAAAATATTGGTAAAATAATAATTTTATTGGCTAGGGGACCACACCTTTAGCGTCGACACGTGTTGTCCTATAGCTAAAAACTTAAGACGAAACACCTATAACCACAAAGTATGGGACCCCCGGTCAAAATTATAACAAAAATCAGTGTTTTAAGTGTGGGTTTCACAGGATTTTAGCGACGACATGCAGCATTGCTAAAAGGAGTTTGTCTCCAATAGTGGTTTTTGTTGTATTGTAATGTATATAAGCCTAAGATAAACTCATAAATTATATGAAATGATCTTACTGGCTTTTTGAAATTTTATATACGCTCATAGACACATTAAATAAACTTAGACAAATGTTTCGTACGATAAGTGAAATAGTAGTGAAGACAGAGGAGAGAAACTAAAACGATGCGCTAGGACAAACGTGTATGATTATCAAAACATAACATTTGATGTCAAGACTCACATGGTACAAATTCTATAACGTGTCAAATTCATTATAATCATGTTAGGCTTAGATCTAGATCCAAATCGAACCTATTTGAATTGTTTTCTTTCACATTAAAGCTTTTCATCGAAAACACGACGAACAAGGTAGGCGAAATACCTCCATCACGAACTCGCAACACAGTTCGACCTCATGTAATTCCATCAAAACCTGACTTTATAAGCCAAACATTCACACTCAATAAAAGCACTTGTAGCTAAGTGGAGCTGACACGAGGGTCGTTAAAGTGTCTAGAGATCGTATCTAGTCGGTTTAACTATACCACTTAGGCGGTCAAGTTTATAACTCTGCTTCAGTGGAATCCAACCGGTTGTTTCTTCTAAGAATATTAATATATTGTTAACAAGGTAAATAACTAAATAATATTTAAAGATAATCAAAATTTAGTGCGAGGATCAAAGTTTGATCAAATCATGCATTCAAGTTTGATTTTTCAAAATATGTTGTAAGTTTTACAAAAATAATCATAAAAATCAACTAGCCAACTTGGTATGTACCGAATTAATGACTGCCTCGGTTATAGGAATAAATCCACCAACGTGGTCAGGTATGCTGATGTCACGACAAAAGATCCCACGTTCAAACATCTACTAGTCAGGTGCCCGTACATCTTAATATTCTACAGAATTTTATTTGCGACGTGAGTAGCTTATATTTTTTATGTTAAATATTGTTGCTGAAAACTTGATAAGAATAATGCTTAATTTATTTATAATGACCTCTCGTTTTTCAAATTACTTCATAAAACTGTATTATTTATAAAGTAAAAATAATGATAAACCTAAGACAAGAGTTTGGTGGAGCACGCACCAAAAGTAGACAACTCGATAAGATCATCAATGGAGTATGAGACATGTTTGGAAGAGCATCTCGCCCAATGGGGTGCCCTAATAAGATCCCGAATAGGGACTAAGGCGAGTTTGAGGATAATTTTTTTAATCGAGTTTGAGGATAGGGATGACCGCCCCGCCTCAAACCCGCCATATTACCATTCGCAAATGACAAACTTGTTAAAAACTATTTTCGATGTTATACTCACATGAATCACGTAGGAACAATTATCTTAAAACTGTTTCAATGTTCATATTCAAATCACAACATTAGTTTACATTTCACTTTTCATAAAAGTCACATTCAATCTATTCTTTTGTCTCATTTATGACCATGATAGGTGACGCTTTGGTTTGATTCACGTTATACTTTTGAACTATAAATCAAAAAATAAATATGAAAAACTGCAATCCACATTTTTGTATAAGTAAAATAAAAAAAAAATTAAAAAATCACAACATTTCAAGAAGAACTTCTTACAAGCGTCTTTGAATTTCTCTCTATCACAACTCTAAAACTGGTCTTTGTTAGCAGTAAACATAAGAAAGTTTATCTACATGTAGAGTAATGTTTATCTTTAATGACTGCATCAGTTGAATAAACCCACCAACGTGGTTTGGTATGTTGATGTCACTACAAAAGATCTCACGTTCAAATCTGCCAGTCAGGTGCACATCGCATTTTAGTTTTTCTTCTCACTATATCCCTTCCCAAGGATCTTAACCCATCTTAGTTGTGCGGATTTCTTAAGTACACTTCCGCACAGATATATCAAATGCAGTCCCGGTTAGCATACCTTCATGCATTAGCAAGTTTCTCCTTTAAAAATAGATATCGTACAAGTCCAAGTTTATTTGAAGGGCTTATAAGCTTATAAAAATGTTGAAAAATCAATAAGGTCCATTTTAATGGCTTGTAAGCTTATCTACATGAGCTTATGAACTCAACTAACACTACAGAGTTTTCAAGTTTTCAACTTTTAGCAATGGATGGAGTTGTCGCAAAAAGTTCAACATGCAGTCACTAAGCTTTTGCGATGACATGTCGTTGCCATAACGTCGTCGCCCTTGATCCATCGCTAAAATTATTGGCAACAAAAAGTCGCAGCCTTTTGCGATAGAAAGTGGGTCCAGCAAGAAATCTCTTTCAACGATTGACCAGGGTGGGGTCCATTAACCTGTAACGACGACATGCGTCGTTGCTAAAGGTAATTTTCAAATTAAATCAAAAATCAATTATTTCAATTGTTAAATAATAATATAAATATATAAAATATATATTGTTAAAATAATAATTTTATTGGCTAGGGGTCCACATTTTTAGCGTCGACAAGTGTTGTCATAAAAGGTTAAGACGAAAAACCTGTAACCACAAAGTGTGGGTCTCCCGGTTAAAACTATATCAAAAATCAGTGTTTAAAGTGTGGGTTTCACGGGATTTTAGCAACGACATGCTTCATCGCTAAAAGGAGTTCGTCTCCAATAGTGGTTTTTGTTTATTGTAATGTATATAAGCCTAAGATAAGCTCATAAATTATATGAAATGATCTTACTGGCTTTTGAAATTTTATATAAGCTCATAAACACATTAAATAAACTTAGACAAATATTTCGTACGATAAGTGAAATGGTAGTGAAGACAGAGGAGAGAAACTAAAACGATGCGCTAAGACAAACTTGTATGATTATCAAAACATAACATTTGATGTCAAGACTCACACGGTAACAAATTCTATAACGTGTCAAATTTATTATAATCATGTTTGGATTAGATCTAGATGCAAATCGAACCTATTTGAATTGTTTTCTTTCTTATTAAAGCTTTTCATCGAACACACGACGAACAAGGTAGGCAAAATACCTCCATCACGAACTCGCAACACAGTTCGACCTCATGGCAATTCCATCAAAACCTGACTTTATAAGCCAAACATTCACACTCAATAAAAGCACTTGTAGCTAAGTGGAGCTGACTCGATGGTCGTTAAAGTGTCTGGAGATCGTATCGAGTCGGTTTAACTATGCCACTTAGGCGGTCAAGTTTATAACTTTGCTTCAGTGGAATCCAGCCGGTTGTTTTTTCTAAGAATATTAATATATTGATAACTAGGTAAATAACTAACTAATATTTAAAGATACATCAAAATTTAGTGCGAGGATCAAAGATTGATAAAATCATGCCTTCAGGTTTGATTTTTCAAAATATGTTGTAAGTTTTACAAAAAGTAATCAAAAAAATCAACTAGCCAACTTGGTATGTACCGAATTAATGACTGCCTCAGTTAAAGGATTAATTCCACCAACGTGGTCAGGTATGCTGATGTCACTACAAAAGATCTCACGTTCAAACATCTACTAGTCAGGTGCGTGTACATCTTAATATTCTACAAAATTTGATTTGCGACGTGAGTAACTTATATTTTTTATGTTTAATATTGTTGCTGAAAACTTGATAAGAATTATCTTTAATTTATTAATAATGACCTCTCGTTTTTCAAATTATTTCGTAAAACTATATTATTTATAAAGTAAAAATAATGATAAACCTAAGACAAGAGTTTGGTGGAGGACGCACATAAAGTAGACAACCCGATAAGATCATCAACGGAGTACGAGACAGGTTTGAAAGAGCATCTCGCCCAATGGAGTGCCATGACAAGATCCCGAATAGGGACTAAGGCGAGTTTGAGGATAATTTTCGTAATCGAGTTTGTGGATATGAATGACCGCCTCGCCTCAAACCCGCCATATTACCATTCCCGATTGACAACCTTGCTAAAAACTATTTTCCATGTTAAACTCACATGAATCACGTGGGCACAATTATCTCAAAACTGTTTCAATGTTCATATTCAAATTACAACATTAGTTTACATTTCACTTTTCGTAAAAGTCACACTCAATCTATTACTTTGTCTCATTTATGACCAAGATAGGTGACACTTTGGTTTGATTCACGTTATACTTTTGAACTATAAATCAAAAAATTAATATGAAAATTATTGGTCCTCTAGATTTTGCATGATTTTTTTATCACCAAGATGGATTTTGTCTCATTTATGATCAAGATGGATTTTGATACCCTTTAAAACCTGCAACTAATATATGGTCCTAAATCTTGCATGATTTTTTTTCAAATATAATATACCGTAGCAAATTATTGGTCCTCTAGATTTTGCATGATCTTTTATCAATTGCATGATCTTGCTATTAATATTACGGAGTAATATATAGCAACAAACTTTCAATCTTATCTTGCAATTAATATATAGCAACCAACTTTCTAATCTTGGATGATCTTTTATAGAATATATAACACTACGACAATTTCAACTTTTAGCGACAACAAATGCGTCGCTAAAGTGAAACTGTGTCGTCGCTTTTAATTTTGGCGACATCGCCAAATTGCTATCGACAAGGTTCGTTGCTAAAGGTTTTGGCAAAGATCGGTTTAAGCTTTTAGTGATGACTTATGGAGCCCACAAAATTTCCAGTATAAAAGTAAAGTAATAAATAAGGAAAGTGCAAACCAGAAACGAGGTTTTATAGTGGTTCGGTCACGGAACTCCTCTCCGCCCTACTCCACTCCCCGAGTACCCAACTCGAAAGTTATTTCACTATATCAACAAGCTCCCTTCTCGGCGAAGAATCATTCATGTATTCTAAATTCTAAATAATGATGATATATAATTTCAAAAAATGTGCTTATTTAATTGCTTGCATGAAAATATGTTGATATTATTTACGTGGTTGCATGATTATATGTTAAAATAAGGTAGCATGAAATTGACCATTTGTAGTTTATGTTTAATTTCTCTAATGATCGTCGACCTTAAAAGATTTTTGCCACTATGTTTGTAGGAGTTATGGGTTCTAAAGAGTTGGAAATAATAAGCTCACTTCCCATCATGATCTTACATGTTTTTTTTCTCTTTTTTGTTTGAGTTGAATATTGTGGGTTAAGTTTTGTTCAAAGTATTTTATAGGGTACGTAATCGGATCATTTATAGTTTTGTACTCCCTCCATCCAATTTTTATTGTCCACTTTGACTTTGATCAGTTTTTCTTATTTCACTTTGACTATTAATATATTTATTTGTATTACATAATATTTGATTAAAATTATACCAATGAAAATAGATTTAAAACCTAATACATTCATATATTTTTCATCAAATATTATATAACACAAACAAAAATAATTATGGTCAAAGTTGAAGAAGCAAGACTAAAAAAGTCAATATGGGACAATAATTTTGGGACGAAGGGAGTATTCATTTAATGTTTAATGTGTGTGAATTGTGATTTTTTTTTTACTATTTTTTTTCAGAATTCTAATGACTGGTGGTTTGATTTTCGAGAAGGATAGTCGTTGAGACCCCGACCATGCCAAACAAAAAAATTTCAGGTGACATGACAGTTGCTATGGATATAAACAGATTATGCCCGAAGGTTGGATGGGTATGGATTGTGATTATGTGATATCTATATCGTTATTTTAGCAATTGATGTTATTTTTTGTATACACATGTAATGGCCGAGTTTGATTGTAACTATACATTTGTTTGTTTCGGTTTTCGAATCAGTTTTCGATATTCTTTAATTGCAAATGAATTATATTTTGTTATTTGATTTGGTGCTGAAAATCAAGTTTAGTATTTGAAGTAAGTTCTTTACTTTCGGATGATAAACTTTCAAGCTTTTTCATGACTTTGACACCCTTGCCCCTAAGATTGAACCTCAAACTTTCAAAGCCATCAATATCTTTGAAGGTGATGGTAGCTATGAAATATTAGACACAATCGGTGTATCGCACGGGTTGAATAAAGCCTCGTATGATGTAAGATGGTGCTTTATCTTAATTTAATTTAATGGTGTATGAACCCATTTTTTCTGTTTTGTTTACGAGAAATCCAATTATAAATTGTTTAAGAAGTATGTTGGGTGCACTTTGACAAAATAATTTGAGAGCAAGTTCATTTGGAAGAAATTAAACTTTTTGACAAAAGTTTATATCATGCGGAAAAAAATTATATGGTTCATGGACATTAAACCCCCAAAATCTATTGGGTCCACCGCTGTTTTCTTTTGCAATATATAAATGGAACTATCTTGTTTATACTTTTCCAAAAGCTTCACAGATGACAGATCCCATAATTTGTAATTCTTCAAAAAAGTTTCACTTTGAAGAAACACCAACATCAATGAAACGTAATAGCTTGCTTCAGACTGACGAGTTATACAAGGTTTAGTTAATTGCTCATACAATTCTTAATTAACTTTTTTTTCAAAGTTCTAAATCTTACCGTGTTTTGCATTATGCAGTACATCCTAGAGACTAGTGTGTACCCTCGTGAACTCGAACCATTGAAGGAAATCAGAGCCATTACTGCTACACACCAATAGTCAGTTTCATGTATTTTAAGCTTAAGGGTGTGTTTGTTTTTTAAAAAAAAGTCTTACTAGCCCTCTTACTCTTACCAGTAAGAGGTGGGCAGACGTTTTGGTTGTTTGTTTTTTTCTTTTGAGTAAGACCCAATTAGACATATAATATCTTACTCAGTAAGAGGTGGGGGACTTGTCTTACTGCCTCTTACTCGTTTTGTAAACTTTATATAATATATTTGATTGTTTATTAACTATGTTATATTTATGATAAAAAGTCTTGTTTCATATTTACATAAGTTACTTATTATCGCATTGCGTTGGTTTAATAAAAAAATTGCAAAACCGAGCACTTAAAATCATTCGGACACTTATACAAAAACAAACAACATTATTTCGTTCAGATTTAGACTTTCTAGCCACCTCTTACTAGTAAGATGCGGTAGTCAGATTCAGACCCAAAACATCTTAATGAAACAAACACACCCTAAATTTAATTGTATGAACATGGTTTTGCAAACTTACTATTATTTTGTATATGCAGTGCTTCCATGGGTACATCACCGGATAGTGGTCAAATGATTGAAATGTTGTTGGAAATTACTGGTGCTAGGAAGACGTTAGAGCTAGGGGTTTATACCGGTTACTCATTGCTACTAACTGCGCTTACGCTTCCAGATGATGGCAAGGTTTGTCAATTTGGTTCGAGAATAAATATGTGGTGGTTGACTTTTATTATTAGTTTCGTGTACATGTATGTTTCTTGTGATGATTGGCTTTGAAATTTCCGAAATGCTTTGTTTTGTATAGATTGTAGCGATAGATGTAAACCGGGAATATTATGAGATTGGCAGGCCGATTATAGAAAAAGTTGGGGTCGAGCACAAGATTGACTTCATCGAATCAGAGGCATTACCGGCTCTTGATAAACTTCTTGAAGATGTAAGCTTTCTTTCACTTGCACCATTTTACTTGCGGTTTTTGTTAAATTTTTATAAGCTTAACTTTCATTTAGTTTTGTATGGTTTATTTATGAATCTTGAATATGCGTGTATTTGTCAATCTAGATTATGCTTTACATTATCCATCATCAATCAATTGTGAATAAAAGAGTGAACCGTACCATAATACTTTTTTACAGCTTTAGGACTTAACCTTTTGTTTTTACCATAATTGTTCAGCTTATAAATTAGATGTGGTTCTGTCATATTTGGTTTAATTATAACATCGATGGTCTGGACTTAAAACATACCCTAATGACGATCTCTCTATTCTTAGCCTGATAATGAAGGAAGCTTTGACTTTGCTTTTATTGATGCTGACAAAATAAACTACCTTAACTATCACGAGAGAGTTATGAAATTGGTGAAAGTCAACGGGATCATCATGTATGACAACACGCTTTGGCGTGGAACTGTTGTGCAGCCTGAGGAATCGGTTCGTGAAATACAGAGAGAGGGAAGAACTAGTGTTTTGAGGTTTAATGAAGCAATTGCTGCTGACCCTCGTGTGAAAATTGTTATGGCTCCGTTGGGTGATGGCAACACCATTTGCAGGCGTCTCTACTAGTCTTTGATTCCTTAATTAATATTGCATACGTACTTTTTTGCATAATTTCCTGGAATTTATTACGATATGATGTTGTGAACTTTTTTAGCTTGTGTTGTTGTGATTGTTGTGATGAAATCAATAAAATTAAACACTTTCATATGCGAGACATCAATAAATTAGTGTCATGGTGCTTTCTTTTACTTCTTTATTAACATGTATAATCCATGAATACTTAGCAAAGTATTTTAAATCTTGACAGTGGATCGACTTACGGGGATAAGGTCGAATCAAGACTAATGTGAAGTTTATTAGAATTGACATCAATTCTTGAATTTCTCATTAGCATAATCATCCGTATATAATACAAAGTGAAGCTTGATAAACAAGCCGATCATTGGGCTGAACTCATAACCTAATAACTAGGCTTAGTACATATAATGGATTGGCTAATACACCCCCGCAGTTTGAGCGGGACGCATTTGAATGTTCAAACTGAAACGAATGTCTTGAAACAGAGCTATGGGAAGACCCTTCGTAAAAATATAGCATACTGGAACCAAGAAGGGACATGCAAGACGCGAACAAAACCTTTTGCCACAAAGTCACGCACAAAGTGAATATCAATCTCAATGTGTTTAGTGCGTTGATGAACCGGATTTGAAGACAAATAAAAAACTCTAACATTGTAACAATAAACCATAGTAGCAGTAAAGACGGGGGCATGCAACTCACACACAAGATTACGCACCCAGGCAGTCTCAGCTCCAACATTCGCAACACCCTTATATTAAGCCTTAACACTCGGCCGAGATATCGTAGCCTGACATTTAGCAGATCACGAAAGCAAGTTATCCCCAAGAAACACACAATAGCCATAGGTAGAACATCGAGTAACCGGATAACCAGCCCAGTCAGCATCCGTGCAAGCAGTAAGTTGTGTAGTAGAAGAGACATGCAACTGAAGGCAATAATCAAGATTACCATGAACATACTGAAGAATACGGTTGAGAGCGGAAAAATGCGGCTCCCGCGGAGCATGCATATATAGACACCTGTTGAACTGCATATGACAAATCAGGGCGAGTAAAAGTAAGATACTGAAGAACGCCTACTAACCTGCGATACAATGTAGGATCATCAAAAGGATCACCATCAGGGCCATGTTTTGACACAATATCAACAAGGGTACGACAAGGATTACAGTTCTCCATATGAGCCCTCTCAAGAATCTCCTCAGCATATGTAGCCTGTGATAAAAATAGACTTGCAGAAGATCTTTGAGTAGAAACACAAAGAAAATAATTAAGAGTGCCCAAGTCAGTTATAGCAAACTCCTCGTGAAGAGAGGAGATAACCCGCTGCAGAAAATCTGAAGAAGAAGTAATAAGAATGATATCTTCTACATAAATTAATAAGTATGCAATATACGTCCCATGATGAAATATAAACAAGGACGAGTCAGTTTTACAGTGCTAAAAACCAACTCGTGTAGGATAGGCGGCAAAGCGCTAAAACCAAGCGCAAGGACACATAATCAGGATGAACGGGATCCACAAAACCCGGTGGCTGATGCATATAAACCGTCTCTGACAGATGACCATGAATAAATGCGTTCTTCACATCAAGCTGATGAATAGGCTAGTGCCTAGAAACTGCAAGGCTCAGAACAATGCGGATGGTGGCTGGTTTGACAGTCGGACTAAAAGACTCATCACAATCAATACCCAATTGTTGACTACGTCCATTTTCCATAAGGCGTGCCTTATACCGATTAAGAGATCCATCTATATTAATTTTAAGCCTAAAAAGCCACATAGACTGCACAATATTCACATAAGCTGGGCGGGGCACAAGATGTGGAAAAGGATGGGTTAAATTTTCTTCTTTGGTATGTAAAAAGGGAATCAATAAATCAATCAAATTGGTGTAATTTTTAAATTTTATGCTTTAACCATTAAAGACTTGGCAGATCCATAGCGGAAGAATTATTTAAAAACTCATATCTACAAAAGTGTTTTCCAATCACCCAGAGAACCATTAATCATGCAGTAATAACATTAAGTACATGATAAAGCTCAATTTGTATATATGTTTAGGCGCATTATCCTAGAGTTTATATATGTTATTTGGTTAATTTAATGAACTATTGGTACTTATTTGCACAAAGTTACATTTTCATGTTCAAAGTTAGCCAAGACAAAGAAAACGAAGGAAAAGATGAAGAAACGATGAATAAACAAAAATTTGTACACGTATGAAAAATTCTTGACAAATCGTGGAGTATATTTGAGAAGATAAAGTCATGAATTGATCATTTTTAAGACTCAAGAGTAATGCACAAGACGGAAAATAAGGAAGAAGTAAAGAAAACAAGCTAAAACGAAGAAATATTGGAAGTCTCGTTGTTCCCGACACACCTCCACCATTTTGGCCATAACTTGAGCATACAAACTCCGATTGACCTGATTCAAGCGGCCATAGAAAGGTAAGATAAAAATCTACAACTTTTTTTATACCATTTTTTGCCAAAGATTCTGTAGCCGCCTGGTTATAGCCCGTAACCGGACGGCTGGAATTCATATCCGCCCAACAAGTTTGCGGAACCGCCCGGTCTTACCAAACTGTGCGGCAGGGCCTCTGAGCCACTCGGCTAAACCAAACTAACCTTCCCATGTCATGTTTAATATGGAATTAAGTGGCATTAACCTCCCATGCCCAATCAAGTCCACCATAACTCATCTCTCAGTCATTTTTATGACACTTAGGCCCCAAGTTGGATCATTTATTAGCACTAGGCCTTGGAAAATGCAAAAATAAGACCATTTGGCTAGTGTTTTTCACAAATACACATAGAGGAAATCTTCGTACACCATAAGGACGATTAATGCGTGTCGTTTAATATAGGTATGTTTATTATCAGGTTTTACTATTTATATTTTGCCGACTTTACCTATTAACTAACACTAACAGGCTGTGTACCCGATCTATTGTAGGTTTGTTAGTAAGTAGGGTGTCGATCACTAAGAGTGAGCGTTAATACTTAATCTACTAGTATTCTAATTATCTTAATAATTCTAACTAATGCAAATAAGGGGGTTTTCAGCCTGAAAGACTCGCACGAGTTTTGATTTAATCTAAACTAATAAAGCAATAAATGAGATTAATAACACACATAACTGAACTATTAAACAATAAAGAAGTGATCAAGCTTTAATGTAAGGAGAACATATTAACCAAGTTCATCAAGTAAGATATTACGATTTGTTTACAAGTGCAATGATTGTACTACTTTCGTTGGTGGTATTCTAATGAAAGTTAGGTGGGTCTTCTCCCTAGACTCGATGTTTATGTACCGGTTAATCCTGTCACAGTTACCAAATCCGAATAAAGTTATTCACAATCGATTACAGTCTATCTAGGTGACAATATTTCAACCTACCTCTATTAAGATTTTACCAACTTATGGCCTAATATATAGTTTTCTATCCAATATTCTAGCCTATAATCTGATTAATAACAATTACGAATAATATAGTTACATGACATTATTTATAGTCCTAAACCTAGTTATGGGTCTAGTCCATTATCCGATTAACACAATTATAAGAATCAAGTTACATGACCTTATTTATAAACCTAGATCTAGTTGAATGATAGATAAAAAAAAGTAATCAAGCACATAAACGTGTATTAAGTGATAAACATAATCAACATACAACGAAAGAGTAAACAATCAATATAAACAAATCAAAACATCAAATTATCTTAAACTTAGCTAATACCTACAAGTACTAGCCCATAATCACTGTAACAATATGCAAATACATGAGCGAAAAGATTAAAGTAGAATTCGTAAAGAAAAACGAATGCTAGATCTACTGTTTATACTTTCTGAAAACCGGTCGATACGGCGTATTGGAATGGTCCAATACAGCGTATCGAGGGTAATTAGCGTGGGCTCCGCGATTATTATATTCAAAAATATTCATTAACTGTCCTTCAATACGGTGTATAAGGGTTCTTGGATACGATGTATTGAGGTCTACCCGTCATGGATATATTGTGAAGTTAGGGCTCGGATACGTCATATCTGAATGGGTTAATACATTGTATTAGTAATAAAACGTGCTTGTTCTAATTGTTGACCAAAGTTTCATATACGACATATTGTTGAAGTGTATACGGCGTATGCATCAAAGTCAGGCAACGGTCTTGAGTTCGTCTAAGTCTTGGGATACGACATATCTATCTAGAATGATATGGCGTATTGGTGTCATAATCAGCCGACTCCAAAAAAAAAAAAAATCATAATGTTCATTAGTTTTCCAAAAAAAACCACATTGTTCATCAGTTTATTTTAAAAAAAACACGTTTTTCATCAGTTCATCAGTTTATTTTAAAAAAATTATAATGTTCATCAGTTCATCATTTTTTAATTATAATAAAAACATAACGTTTGTCAGTTTTTAAAAAAAAAATCAAAATGTTCAAGAGTTCTTCAGTTTTTCTTAAACAAAAATCATAATGTTCATCAGTTTTCTTAAATTATAATGTTTATCGGTTTTCGAAAAAATCCATAATGCTTTTCAGTTTTCTAAAAAAAATCATAATATTCATGAATTCATCAGTTTTCTAAAAAATCATAATGTTAATCGGTTAGGTTAGAATGTTCATTAATTAAGAAAGAAAATAGCAACATTAGTTAACATTTCACTTTTCATAAAAGTCACACTCAATCTATTCATTTGTCTCATTTATGACCATGATAGGTGACACTTTGGTTTGATTCACGTTATACTTTTGAACTATAAATAAAAAAAAATAAATATGAAAAACTGCAATCCACATTTTTGTATAAGTAAAAAAATAAAAAAAAATCACAACATGTCAAGAAGAACTTCTTACAAGTGTCCTTGAATTTCTCCCTATCACAACTCTAAAACTGGTCTTTGTTAGTAGTAAACATAAGAAAGTTTATCTACATGTACAGTAAAGTTAATCTTTAATGACTGCATCAGTTAAAGGAATAAACCCACCAACGTGGCCAGGTATACTGATGTCACTATAAAATATCTCACGTTCAAATCTGCCAGTCAGGTGCGCATCTCATTTTAGTTTTTCTTCTCACTATATCCGTTCCCAAGGATCCTACCTATGTTAATTGTGTGGATTTCTTAAGTACACTTCCGCACATATATATCAAATGCAATCCCGGTTAGCATACCTTGATGCATTAGCAAGTTTCTAGTTTAAAAATAGATATCGTATGAGTCCAAGTTTATTTGAAGGGCTTATAAGCTTATACAAAAGTTTAAAAATCAATAAGGTCACTTTTAATGGCTTGTAAGCTTATCCACATGAGCTTATGAACTCAACTAACACTACAGAGTTTTCAACTTTTAGCAATGGATGGAGTTCTCACTAGATCCCTTCCCAAGGATCCCAATCCATGCTAGTTGTGTGGATTTCTTAAGTACACTTCCGCACAGATATATCAAATGCAGTCCCGGTTAGCATACCTTGATGCATTAGCACGTTTCTCCTTTAAAAATAGATATCGTACGAGTCCAAGTTTATTTGAAGGGCTTATAAGCTTATACAAAAGTTGAAAAATCAATAAGGTCAGTTTTAATGGCTTGTAAGCTTATCTACATGAGCTTAAGAACTCAATTAACACTACAGAGTTTTCAACTTTTAGCAATGGATGTAGTTGTCGCAAAAAGTCCAACATGCGGTTGCTAAGCTTTTGCGATGACATGTCGTTGCCATAACGTCTTCGCCCTTGATCCATCGTTAAAACTTTCGGCAACAAAAAGTCGTAGCCTTTTGCGACAAAAAGTGGGTCCCACAAGAATTCTCATCCAGCGATTTACTAGGGTGGGGTCCACTGACCTTTAACGACGACACGCGTTTTTGCTAAAGGCAATTTTCAAATTAAATAAAAAATCAATTAATTAAATTGTTGAATAATAATATAAATATATAAAAAAAATATTGTTAAAATAATAATTTTATTGGCTAGGGGTCCACACTTTTAGCGTCGACACGTGTTGTCGTTAAAGCTTAAGACTAAACACCTATAACCACAAAGTATGGGTCCCCCGGTCAAAATTATAACAAAAATCAGTGTTTAAAGTGTGGGTTTCACGGGATTTTAGCGACGACATGCATAATCGCTAAACGGAGTTCGTCTCCAATAGTGGTTTTTGTTGTATTGTAATGTATATAAGCCTAAGTTAAACTCATAAGTTATATGAAATGATCTTACTGGCTTTTGAAATTTTATATAAGCTCATAGACACATTAAATAAACTTAGACAAACATTTCGTATGATAAGTGAAATAGTAGTGAAGACAGAGGAGAGAAACTAAAACGATACGCTAAGACAAACTTGTATGATTATCAAAATATAACATTTGATGTCAAGACTCACACGGTACAAATTATATAACGTGTCAAATTCATTATAATCATGTTAGGATTAGATCAAGATGCAAATCGAACCTATTTGAAGTGTTTTCTTTCTCATTAAAGCTTTTCATCGAAAACACGACGAACAAGGTAGGCGAAATACCTCCATCACGAACTCGCAACACAGTTCGACCTCATGCAATTCCATCAAAACCTGACTTTATAAGCCAAACATTCACACTCAATAAAAGCACTTGTGGCTAAGTGGAGCTGACACGAGGGTCGTTAAAGTGTCTAGAGATCGTATCTACTCGGTTTAACTATACCACTTAGGCGGTCAAGTTTATAACTCTGCTTCAGTGGAATCCAACCGGTTGTTTCTTCTAAGAATATTAATATATTGTTAACAAGGTAAATAACTAAATAATATTTAAAGTTAAATCAGAATTTAGTGCGAGGATCAAAGATTGATCAAATCATGCATTCAATTTTGATTTTTCAAAACATGTTGTAAGTTTTACAAAAATAATCATAAAAATCAACTAGCCAACTTGGTATGTACCGAATTAATGACTGCCTTAGTTAAAGGAATAAATCCACCAACGTGGTCAGGTATGCTGATGTCACTACAAAAGATCTCACGTTCGAACATCTACTAGTCAGGTGCCCATACATCTTAAAATTATACAGAATTTTATTTGCGACGTGAGAAGCTTATATTTTTGATGTTAAATATTGTTGTTGAAAAGTTGATAAGAATAATGCTTAATTTATTAATAATGACCTCTCGTTTTTCAAATTATGTCATAAAACTGTATTATTTATAAAGTAAAAATAATGATAAACCTAAGACAAGAGTTTGGTGGAGCACGCACCAAAAGTAGACAACCCGATAAGATCATCAATGGAGTACGAGACATGGTTAGAAGAGCATCTCGCCCAATGGGGTGCCCTGATAAGATCCCGAATAGGTACTAGGGCGAGTTTGAGGATAATTTTTGTAATCGAGTTTGTGGATAGGGATGACCGCCCCGCCTCAAACCTGCCATATTACCATTCCCAATTGACAAGCTTGTTAAAACTCACATGAAACACGTGGGCACAATTATCTCAAAACTGTTTCAATGTTCATATTCAAATCACAACATTAGTTTACATTTCACTTTTCATAAAAGTCACACTCAATCTATTCTTTTGTCTCATTTATGACCATGATAGGTGACGCTTTGGTTTGATTCACGTTATACTTTTGAACTATAAATCAAAAAATAAATATGAAAAACTGCAATCCACATTTTTGTATAAATAAAATTAAAAGAAATAAAAAAATCACCACATTTCAAGAAGAACTTCTTACAAGCGTCCATGAGTTTCTCTCTATCACAACTCTAAAACTGGTCTTTCTTAGCAGTAAACATTAGAAAGTTTATCTACATGTAGAGTAAAGTTTATCTCTAATGACTGCATCAGTTGAATAAACCCACAAACGTGGTTTGGTATGCTGATGTCACTACAAAAGATCTCACGTTCAAATCTGCCAGTCAGGTGCACATCTCATTTTAGGTTTTCTTCTCACTATATCCCTTCCCAAGGATCCTAACCCATCATAGTTGTGTGGATTTCTTAAGTACACTTCCGCACAGATATATCAAATGCAGTCCCGGTTAGCGTACCTTGATGCATTAGCAAGTTTCTCCTTTAAAAATAGATATCGTACATGTCCAAGTTTATTTGAAGGGCTTATAAGCTTATATAAAAGTTGAAAAATCAATAAGGTCACTTTTAATGGCTTTTAAGCTTATCTACATGAGCTTACGAACTCAACTAACCCTACAGAGTTTTCAACTTTTAGCAATGGATGGAGTTGTCGCAAAAAGTTCAACATGCAGTCACTAAGCTTTTGCGATGACATGTCGTTGCCATAACGTCGTCGCCCTTGATCCATCGTTAAAACTATTGGCAGCAAAAAGTCGTAGCCTTTTGCGATAAAAAGTGGGTCCAACAAGAATTCTCATTCAACGATTGACCAGGGTGGGGTCCATTGACCTGTAACGACGACATGCGTCGTTGCTAAAGGTAATTTTCAAATTAAATCAAAAATCAATTATTCCAATTGTTAATAAATAATATAAATTTATAAAATATATATTGTTAAAATAACAATTTTATTGGCTAGGGGTCCACATTTTTAGCGTCGACAAGTGTTGTCGTAAAAGGTTAAGACGAAAAACCTGTAACCACAAAGTGTGGGTCCCCCGGTTAAAATTATATCTAAAATCAGTGTTTAAAGTGTGGGTTTCACGGGATTTTAGCGACGACATGCGTCATCGCTAAAAGGAGTTCGTCTCCAATCGTGGTTTTTGTTGTATTGTAATGTATATAAGCCTAAGATAAGCTCATAAATTATATGAAATGATCTTACTGGTTTTTGAAATTTTATATAAGCTCATAAACATATTAAATAAACTTAGACAAACATTTCGTACGATAAGTGAAATTGTAGTGAAGACAGAGTTGAGAAACTAAAACGGTGCGCTACAACAAACTTGTATGATTATCAAAACATAACATTTGATGTCAAGACTCACACGGTTACAAATTCTATAACGTGTCAAATTTATTATAATCATGTTTGGATTAGATCTAGATGCAAATCGAACCTATTTGAATTGTTTTCTTTCTCATTAAAGCTTTTCATCGAACACACGACGAACAAGGTAGGCAAAATACCTCCATCACGAACTCGCAACACAGTTTGACCTCATGGCAATTCCATCAAAACCTGACTTTATAAGCCAAACATTCATACTCAATAAAAGCACTTGTAGCTAAGTGGAGCTGACACGATGGTCGTTAAAGTGTCTAGAGATCGTATCGAGTCGGTTTAACTATGACACTTAGGCGGTCAAGTTTATAACTCTGCTTCAGTGGAATCCAGCCGGTTGTTTCTGTAACACCCCCAAAATAACGCAGCGGAAGATTGTGTCATTGGGGTGCTACTTCATAATACAAAGTACAAGTTATAGAAAACGACCTCTAAATGCGACGTTTTGAAAAGTTACCATTCGATTAATGAAATCAGAGTTACAAACAATGAGGTCCCAAAGTATAATACATAAATGTTTCGAATGGTAAATGCCAAAAGCATAAGTCTTCAAAATATGTCGTGCGACTCTATGTTCCATGCAACCGCTATCGTCTTATGTCCTGAGATAAACATGCTAAAGTGTCAACACAATGGTTGGTGAGTTCATAGAGTTTGTTTTGAATAAGTCGAAAAGCCTTTAAAGAATTTTCACACAACAAAGGCATTGTAAATCCACTCAGTTCCAAGTTCCGCCCATACAAAACTTGCAACCTGTGTGTTTACAACCCACTGCTAAAATATAGTACATTTTATAGTTTAAGCACACATACAGACATAATAATTCACATTTTTGCACTTAGTGTTGCTCCGTCTATATTGGGAGACTTTCAAGTTGGACTGCTCCGTTTATGTTGGGAGACTTATCATCGTCGAACGAGGGGACTGCTCTGTGTACGTTGGGAGACTTATCATCGTCTTATCATGTGAACGAGGGGACTGCTCCTTATACATTGGGAGACTTACCATCGACTTATCATACGAACGAGGGGACTGCTCCGTCTATATTGGGAGACTTATCATCGTCTTAAGTATAACACAATCAAGTATAACGCAATCAAGTATAACGCAATCAAGTATAATGCAATCAAGTACAACGCAATCAAGTATAACGCAATCAAGTATAATGCAATCAAGTATAATGCTTTGAGTATTTGTAAAAAGTATAAAGCAAATGTTTGACATGTATCTCCCCCAAAGAGTTTGTAAAACAGTTAAACGAGTAAAAGTGGGGCTACGAACTCACGGAAATCCTTAAAAGTTTAGAGTATTTGTGAAAGTAAATGAAAATATTTGAGCATGTATCTCCCCTAAAAGTAATTCAAAAAGGTATAAAAGTAGGGGCTATGAAACTCACCTGATAATAACTGATGAATGATACTAGAAAATTGGGCAGCGCTTCCGCATCTAAATTCAAAAAATCAATTTCCTAAACTATAAAAACCTCTAAATCACCTCATATCTACCCCATAACTATCCCAATAGCTTCAAAAACAAAAACCCATCTTTAATATTGCCCGATCTATCCTTGCAAAAGTTTTGAGAATTTCCTGGGACCCACAGCTCCAACCCACCATTGTGTAGCTCTTAATCCAACCGCGGAAATACAAAATAAACTAAATTTTTACGTAGAGAATACTTATGCCTTCAACTTATGTGTATAACTCAGAGCCTGAAAATCAAGTATAGAGGGTGTATGGAGGGTTGCGACATCAAGAAGGAGGGGGAAAATGTGTGTTTTTCTGTGAAATAAAATGAACTAGTTTTCTTTCTATTTATAGAGAAAATATCTGAAAATATCTAGATATTTTGATGAATAGTGTTTAGATATTTTGATGAATAGTGTTTAGATATTTTTGAAAATATCTAGATATTTATAAATAGTAACTAGATATTTATATATTAGGAGTACATAGTACATTGTTTATGCATGAAAATTGTGTAAAAGTATTTACTTGTTCAATTTAGGCGAAATTAGTAAATAATAAAAATTACGGTGAATAGTAACTCGTGAATAGTAACTCATGAATAGTAATTTATGAATAGTAATTTTTCGAGAAAAAGTTTGAGTTTAAATAATGATCCAAAATGTTATGAATAGTAAAAAATAAATAGTAACAGTGAATAGTAAAAATGAATAGTGACCCCAAAATACGAATTGTTACAGTCTCTACCCCTTAAGGGAACTTCGTCCCGAAGTTCTGTTGATGTCAACTACTTATAGCGTGTCTAAGAAAAGTGTGGTCTCTAAAACAGTGGGGTTCTCTCTTATTCAACAAGAATAGTGTATGGGTTACGTTGTAATACACCCATAATGTGGTTAGGGAATCATATCGGATGAAAATAAGCCCACTTATTTATAATTCATTACTTACATAAACAAGCGTCCAAATTTATGTAAGTAATGGATTATGAACTTATGGTTCGGTGGTTTATAATTTCTTTATTTGAATAAAGAAGCGTCCCAATCCATTCAAATAAGGAGATTATAAATCATCATACTTAAGATTTTCCGACACAAAACTCACTTTCTGAGACAGATAATAAGATAACCAAGTCATCAAATGTCTAAAGCTAAGTAATAATATTATTTAACTCAAATCTCATGTCTCATCAAACAAGAACTGTCACAAGATAAAGTTAAATAATTAGTTATTACTGAGCTCCATATTTTTAATGACTCGATTAAATTATGTGGTTTCCTTATTATTACTAAAGTCATATCATCCAATAACGCGGATCTAAGCAAACAACTAACAAGAAGCATATGCGCATGAAGTGTGTGTAAGGCAATTATAGTGGAGAGTCTTAATGTATAAAGCAGTTATAGTCTAGGCTCTTAAATGCAACCTAGTTCTCTATAACCAATGCTCTGATACCAATCTGTAACACCCCCAAAATAACGCAGCGGAAGATTGTGTCATTGGGGTGCTACTTCATAATACAAAGTACAAGTTATAGAAAACGACCTCTAAATGAGACGTTTTGAAAAGTTACCATTCGATTAATGAAATCAGAGTTACAAACAATGAGGTCCCAAAGTATAATACATAAATGTTTCGAATGGTAAATGCCAAAAGCATAAGTCTTCAAAATATGTCGTGCGACTCTATGTTCCATGCAACCGCTATCGTCTTATGTCCTGAGATAAACATGCTAAAGTGTCAACACAATGGTTGGTGAGTTCATAGAGTTTGTTTTGAATAAGTCGAAAAGCCTTTAAAGAATGTTCACACAACAAAGGCATTGTAAATCCACTCAGTTCCAAGTTCCGCCCATACAAAACTTGCAACCTGTGTGTTTACAACCCACTGCTAAAATATAGTACATTTTATAGTTTAAGCACACATACAGACATTATATTTCACATTTTTGCACTTAGTGTTGCTCCGTCTATATTGGGAGACTTTCAAGTTGGACTGCTCCGTTTATGTTGGGAGACTTATCATCGTCGAACGAGAGGACTGCTCCGTGTACGTTGGGAGACTTATCATCGTCTTATCATGTGAACGAGGGGACTGCTCCTTATATATTGGGAGACTTACCATCGACTTATCATACGAACGAGGGGACTGCTCCGTCTATATTGGGAGACTTATCATCGTCTTAAGTATAACACAATCAAGTATAACGCAATCAAGTATAACGCAATCAAGTATAATGCAATCAAGTATAACGCAATCAAGTATAACGCAATCAAGTATAATGCAATCAAGTATAATGCTTTGAGTATTTGTAAAAAGTATAAAGCAAATGTTTGACATGTATCTCCCCCAAAGAGTTTGTAAAACAATTAAACGAGTAAAAGTGGGGCTACGAACTCACGAAAATCCTTAAAAGTTTAGAGTACTTGTGAAAGTAAATGAAAATATTTGAGCATGTATCTCCTCCAAAAGTAATTCAAAAGGTATAAAAGTAGGGGCTATGAAACTCACCTGATAATAACTGATGAATGATACTAGAAAATTGGGCAGCGCTTCCGCATCTAAATTCAAAAAATCCATTTCCTAAACTATAAAAACCTCTAAATCACCTGATATCTACCCCATAACTATCCCAATAGCTTCAAAAACAAAAACCCATCTTTAATATTGCCCGATCTATCCTTGCAAAAGTTTTGAGAATTTCCTGGGACCCACAGCTCCAACCCACCATTGTGTAGCTCTTAATCCAACAGCGGAAATACAAAATAAACTAAATTTTTACGTAGAGAATACTTATGCCTTCAACTTATGTGTATAACTCGGAGCCTGAAAATCAAGTATGGAGGGTGTATGGAGGGTTGCGACATCAAGGAGGAGGGGAAAATGTGTGTTTTTCTGTGAAATAAAATGAACTAGTTTTCTTTCTATTTATAGAGAAAATATCTGAAAATATCTAGATATTTTGATGAATAGTATTTAGATATTTTGATGAATAGTGTTTAGATATTTTGATGAATAGTGTTTAGATATTTTTGAAAATATCTAGATATTTATAAATAGTAACTAGATATTTATATATTAGGAGTACATAGTACATTGTTTATGCATGAAAATTGTGTAAAAGTATTTACTTGTTCAATTTAGGCGAAATTAGTAAATAATAAAAATTACGGTGAATAGTAACTCGTGAATAGTAATTTTTCGAGAAAAAGTTTGAGTTTAAATAATGATCCAAAATGTGATGAATAGTAAAAATAAATAGTAACAGTGAATAGTAAAAATGAATAGTGACCCGAAAATACGAATTGTTACAGTTTCTTCTAAGAATATTAATATATTGATAACTATGTAAATAACTAACTAATATTTAAAGATAAATCAAAATTTAGTGCGAGGGTCAAAGATTGATAAAATCATGCCTACAGGTTTGATTTTTCAAAATATGTTGTAAGTTTTACAAAAAGTAATCCTAAAAATCAACTAGCCAACTTGGTATGTAGCGAATTAATGACTGCCTCAGTTAAAGGAATAAATCCACCAACGTGGTCAGGTATGATGATGTCACTACAAAAGATCTCACGTTCAAACATCTACTAGTCAGGTGTGCGTACATCTTAATATTCTACAAAATTTGATTTGCGACGTGAGTAGCTTATATTTTTTATGTTTAATATTGTTGTTGAAAACTTGATAAGAATAATGTTTAATTTATTAATAATGACCTCTCGTTTTTTCAAATTATTTCATAAAACTATATTATTTATAAAGTAAAAATAATGATAAACCTAAGACAAGAGTTTGGTGGAGCACGCACATAAAGTAGACAACCCGATAAGATCATCAAAGGAGTACGAGACAGGTTTGAAAGAGCATCTCGCCCAATGAGGTGCCCTGATAAGATCCCGAATAGGGACTAAGGCGAGTTTGAGGATAATTTTTGTAGTCGAGTTTGAGGATAGGGATGACTGCCCCGCCTCAAACCCGCCATATTACCATTCCCGATTGACAACCTTGCTAAAAACTATTTTCCATGTTAAACTCACATGAATCACGTGGGCACAATTATCTCAAAACTGTTTCAATGTTCATATTCAAATCACAACATTAGTTTACATTTCACTATTCGTAAAAGTCACACTCAATCTATTATTTTGTCTCATTTATGACTAAGATAGGTGACGCTTTGGTTTGATTCACATTATACTTTTGAACTATAAATCAAAAAATAAATATGAAAATTATTGGTCCTCTAGATTTTGCATGATTTTTTATCACCAAGATGGATTTTGTCTCATTTATGACCAAGATGGATTTTGATACCCTTTAAAACCTGCAACTAATATATGGTCCTAAATCTTGCATGATGTTTTTTCAAATATAATATACCGTAGCAAATTATTGGTCCTCTAGATTTTGCATGATATTTTATCAATTGCATGATCTTGCTATTAATATTACGGAGTAATATATAGCAACAAACTTTCAATCTTATCTTGCAATTAATATATAGCAACCAACTTTCTGATCTTGCATGATCTTTTTATAGAATATATATATATATAACACTACGACAATTTCAACTTTTAGCGACACCACATGCGTCGCTAAAGTGAAAACGTGTCGTCGCTTATAGTTTGGCGACATCGCCAAAGTGCTATCGACAAGGTTTGTTGCTAAAGGTTTTGGCAAAGATCAGTTTAAGCTTTTAGCGATGACTTATGGAGCCCACAAAATTTCAACACAAAAAACTTGACCAAAGTGAAGTCTACTACCTGGAGCGACAACAGGTTCTGTCGCTAAAGTATTCATCAAATTAATTAAAAGTCATTTATTTATATTTTTGTTTAATTAGATAAACATTTATAAAATTAAATAATTAATTTAATAATAAATTTTTTGGCGGGAAAAACCTTTAGCGGCGACACGTGATTTCGCTAAAAGGTACATGTACACAGTTTTGTACCCTTTTAGCGACGACACGTGTCGTAGCTAAAGGTGATTGCACAACAAAAGGTTAATAAAGTAACACTTAATTACACAAATGATCATTATGGTTTGTTGGATTTTTCACTTTCAGTCACTAAACTTATTTTTTTACTGATTCAGTCATTGTAGTTTCTTGTTATTACTGATCGAGTCCAAATCCGTATGAAATGACCTAAAATCCCTTGTCACCTTCTTTTTCAAAAGAGCTAATTACATAAATGGTCATTGTAGTTTTCAAATGACAATTAAGTAACGACCGTTAGTCCTTTATACTAACGGTCGTTAGTAAATAACCGAAAATTTGGTTTTCTTACGTTTTCATCCATTTTTATACCTTATCGTCCGTATTTTACACGTTTTTTCCTTTCTTACTCGTTTTCATCTGTTTTACACGTTTTCATCCGTTTTTACATGTTTTCGCATGCTTTTTATACGTTTTCGTCCGTTTTTACACGTTTTGATCCTTTTTTGCACGTTTTCGTCCATTTATATACGTTTTCATTCGTTTTTGCACGTTTTTCGTTCGTTTTCACACGTTTTCTTCCGTTTTTACTCATTTTCGCCCGTTTTACACGTTTTCGTCTGTTTTACACGTTTTCGTCCGTTTTTACATGTTTTCGTCTACATTTACACGTTTTCGTCTATTTTTACATATTGTCGTCTATTTTTACACGTTTTCGTCTGTTTTGCACGTTTTCGTCAATTTTTATACGTTCTCATTCATTTTTGCACGTTTTTGTCCGTTTTTTACACGTTTTCTTCCGTTTTTACTCGTTTTCATCCGTTTTTGCACGTTTTCCTCTATTTATATACATTTTCATTCGTTTTTACACTTTTCATCAGTTTTTACACGTTTTCGTCTGTTTTTAAACGTTATCATCCATTTTTGCACGTTTTCGTCCATTTATATGCGTTTTCATTCGTTTTTGCACGCATTCGTCCGTTTTTACACGTTTTCTTTCGTTTTTGCACGTCTTCGTCCGTTTTATACGTTTTCATTCGTTTTTGCACGTTTTCGTCCGTTTTTACACGTTTTCTTCCGTTTTACTCATTTTCGTCTGTTTTTACACGTTTCATCCACTTTTACATGTTTTTGTTCGTTTTTACTCATTTTCGTCCGATTTTACAAGTTTTTGTCCGTTTTACATTTTTCGTCTGTTTTTAAACGTTTTCGTCCATATTTACATGTTTTCGTCCATTTTTATAAGTTTCTTTCGTTTTTGCACGTTTTTGTCCGTTTTTAGACGTTTTCTTTCGTTTTTACACGTGAAAAAAGGGACAAAAACGAGTAAAAACCCTCTTTCTAGTATTAACAGAGTCTCTAGTGGTGATAAACCCTCTTTCTAGTATTAACATGACATCTACATCAATTTCTTTCATCTTCCTCACCCAAGCACTGTTATATGCCATTGAATTTTTCCGGATATCCTAAATACAAAAGATTATAATCAATTAATAACTGTATCAAGGATATTCATGACTCAAGTCAGATACCAGGTTACATACAAAATGCCTTACTGCCAATCTTCCTCTCAACAGCTCTAGGTTGGCCCGGATCCGAATTCCCCATGATACTGGCATAAATATCAACATAAAAAGATGAATTCATATATTAGAAAAGGGTTTCAATGAACCTCGAAGCAGCAAAGCAAACCAAAAAAGCTATGTAAAAGGAATCCACCGCAATAGAGAGTAAGACATATACATTCATCTATTCAAGCACAGTTTTCACAAAGATGCATCATTTCCACAAACATACATCAAATTGTAAAACAAATACGTATTAATAAACTTCCCATTTTATCTAATAATGCAACTTAAAGCAATAATTATGACCACAACCTATACACAACGTATAAAACACAACTACATATCAGACCTAAGAAGATATACTCAGAACACCGTGTTCGTGAACAATATCAAGATAACGCTTATCATACTGTGATATCCTAGTATATAATTTGAGACCTATATACTTCTTCCTTAGTAGGCCCATCACTGTACTCTTGTTATGTGTATTCAAGTATAAGTAAAACGCCCCCCCCCCCCCCCCCCCCCCAAAAAAAAATTGATTTCTCCCATCCTCTTCACCTATATTCAGCAACCTATCACCACCGTCATAATTTAAATATTTTCAATCTGCATTCACTGAAGACTCCATTCCTTAAACAACAGACTAAAAATTTCCATAAACTAAAAGATATCACAAAATTCTTTTTGAGAATGCATCTTATATACACTGCATAAAATCAAAGCCTGTGACAACATATCAAACCGAAAATGATAATCTCAAAACACAGACACCACCTATCTTCAGTAACCTTATAATTGGTATAGTTAAAGATCTAAAAGCGCATTCATTGCAGGTACAATTTTGTTAATCACGTAGTCAGATAAACCCCAAAAATTTCAAATATTAGCTTAAAAATCATAAAACTCATGCACTAAACTAAAACACAAATATTACACGCGTAGCAACAATTAAAAACATTCATAGATAAACGTAATTCTGCTAAGGGAAATCGAATGTAGAAGATAATAGGATATGTACATTTGTTTTTAGAAACTTATCTTATACAAAGATTCATTGTTTCCATAACACACGTTGGATTGTAAAACAAATAATAAGCCTCATATTTTAATTAATATTACATCTAAAATCAACAGCTATGACCGCAACCTATACACAACGCACAAAACCAAAACCTACAGCTACGTATTAGTTTTCGGAGGATACCATAAGGAATTATTTTATAAATAAAAAAAGGCAAGGCCTATAGACAGTAGGCTGTCACTAGCGAACTCCTTTATAGACTTTAGATTGATTTACAGAAGATTCAGTTCCTTAAACCACATAATCGAAACCTTCCACATATTAAATTCAAAATCAGAAAACCCAACCACCGAAATAAAACTCAACGTTATACAATCCATTTTTCTCTAAAGATTTCAAACTCCATTTACAGAAATACATAATCGAAACGTTCCACATATTAAACTCAAAGTCAGAAAACCCAAGCACTTGCAGGCTCAATTTCGTTAACGTAGTCAGATAAAACTAAAAAAAATTCCGCATATTAGCTTCAATATCATAAAAGGCATGCACTAAACTAAAACACAGTGTTATACATGTGATAGCATGCCAAGACTTTCAGACATAAACATGATTCTGCTAAGAGGAATCAAATGCAACACATAATAGGATATGCATGTTTTTTTTAGAAGCTCATTTTATAGAAAGATACATTGTTTCCATAACACACATCGGATTGTAAAACAAAGAATCAACTTCGGATTTTAATCAATATTACATATTGTGAAAACGTAGAGGGGGGGGGGGGTTTGAATACGTTACCGTTTAAAAACTTTAAATCTTTTATATCAAATAGCTTATCAAGCTTGTTGTAATATGAAAAGTGTCAATTATTGTCTGTGACTAATATAGATAATAGATAAGAGAAGTTGTCACACAAGCATAAACATCAAGCCACATCACAAGAAATTACATAGTGCAAGTATAAAAGTAAAGTAATAAATAAGGAAAGTGCAAACCAGACACGGTGATTTATAGTGGTTCGGTCACGGAGCTCCTCTCCGCCCTACTCCACTCCCCGAGTACCCAACTCGAGAGTTATTTACTAGATCAACAAGCTCCCTTCTCGGCGGAGAATCATTCATGTATTCTAAATTCTAAATAATGATGATATATAATTTCAAAAAATGTGCTTATTTAATTGCTTGCATGAAAATATGTTGATATTATTTACGTGGTTGCATGATTATATGTTAAAATAAGGTAGCATGAAATTGACCATTTGTAGTTTATGTTTAATTTCTCTAATGATCGTCGACCTTAAAAGATTTTTACCACTATGTTTGTAGGACTCATGGGTTCTAAAGAGTTGAAAATAATAACCTCACTTCCCATCATGATCTTACATGTTTTTTTATCTTTTTTGTTTGAGTTGAATATTGTGGGTTAATTTTTGTTCGAAGTATTTTATAGGGTACCTAATTGGATCATTTATAGTTTTGTACTCGTATTCATTTAATGTTTTATGTGTTTTTTCAGAATTCTAAGAATTCTAATGACTGGTGGTTTGATTTTCGAGAAGGATAGTCGTTGAGACCCCGTCCATGCCAAACAAAAAACATTCGGGTGACATGACAGTTGCTATGGATATAAACAGATTATGCCCGAAGGTTGGATGAGTATGGATTGTGATTATGTGATATCTATATCATTATTTTACCAATTGATGTTATTTTTTGTATACAAATGTAATTGGCGAGTTTGATTGTAACTATACATTTGTTTGTTTCAGTTTTCGAATCAGTTTTCGAATCAGTTTTTGTCTTTACATGCAAATGAATTATATTTTGTTATTGATTTGGTGCTGAAAATCAAGTTTAGTATATGAAGTTAGTTCTTTACTTTCGGATGATAAACTTTTCAAGCTTTTCATGACTTTGACACTCTTGCCCCTAAGATCGAACCTCAAACTTTCAAAGCCATTAATCTCTTCGAAGGTGATGGTAGCTATGAAATATTAGACACAATCGGTGCATCGCACGGATTGAATAAAGCCTCGTATGATGTAAGATGGTGCATTTATCTTAATTTAATTTAATGGTGTATGAACCCATTTTCTCTGTTTTGTTTACGAGAAACCCAATTATAAATTGTTTAAGAAGTATGTTGGGTGCACTTTGACAAAATAATTTGAGAGCAAGTTCATTTGGAAGAAATTAAACTTTTTGACAAAAGTTTATATCATGCGGAAAAAAATTATATGGTTCATGGACATTAAACCCCCAAAATCTATTGGGTCCACCGCTGTTTCCTTTTGCAATATATAAATGGAACTGTCTTGTTCATATTTGTCAGGATTCTGATTTTGACACCAGAACAAAAAGTGGATTTGGCTACGGCGAATATGTGTGACGATATACATATAGTCACACATGTTTTTTTGGCCGTGTGTGACTAAAGGTCGCGCGACCATAGGTACCCTATGGTCACGTGTTTGACTTTTTTTTAGTCTCTATTGCAAAAGAGTAACCAAAACCGTAACATGTGTGACTAATTAGGTACAAATTTTGTTGGATTAATCCGTATTAGTGACCATAAACACTGTATAGTCACACAAAGCATGTTTGTTTTGGGTATTTAGTCACATACAATTAAGCATAAAGTGGCAAAAAGTGTTAATAAGTGTGACCATATGTTGTTTAAGGTGAAGAAATATGTCTTTTGTGTGACTATTGATCATCTAATGGCCACTTGAATTTTATGTTTGTGTGGCCTTTTCTAATATTTAGTCACACAAAGCATGTTTGTTTTGGGTATTTAGTCACATACAATTAATCATAAAGTGGCTAAAAGTGTTAATAAGTGTGACCATATGGTGTTTCAAGTGAAGAAAGGTGTCTTTTGTGTGACTATTGATCATCTAATGGCCACATGAATTTTATGTTTGTGTGGCCTTTTCTAACATTTAGTCACACAAATCATGTTTGTTTTGGGTATTTAGTCACATACAATTAACCATAAAGTGGCTAAAAGTGTTAATAAGTGTGACCATATGGTGGTTTAAGTGAAGAAATGTGTGTTTTGTGTGACTATTGATCATCCAATGGCCACTTGAATTTTATGTTTGTGTGGCCTTTTCTAACATTTAGTCACACAAAGCACGTTTCTTTTGGGTATTTAGTCACATCCAATTAATCATAAAGTGGCCAAAAGTGTTAATAAGTGTGACCATATGGTGTTTTAAGTGAAGAAATGTGTGTTTTGTGTGACTATTGCTCATCCAATGGCCACATGAATTTTATGTTTGTGTGGCCTTTTCTAACATTTAGTCACACAAAGCATGTTTCTTTTGGGTATTTAGTCACATGCAATTAACCATAAAGTGGCTAAAAGTGTTAATAAGTGTGACCATATGGTGTTTTAAGTGAAGAAATGTGTGTTTTGTGTGACTATTGATCATCCAATGGCCACTTGAATTTTATGTTTGTGTGGCCTTTTCTAACATTTAGTCACACAAAGCATGTTTCTTTTGGGTATTTAGTCACATTCAATTAATCATAAAGTGGCCAAAAGTGTTAATAAGTGTGACCATATGGTGTTTCAAGTGAAGAAATGTGTGTTTTGTGTGACTATTGATCATCCAATGGCCACATGAATTTTATGTTTGTGTGGCCTTTTCTAACATTTAGTCACGCAAAGCACGTTTCTTTTGAGTATTTAGTCACATCCAATTAATCATAAAGTGGCCAAAAGTGTTAATAAGTGTGACCATATGGTGTTTTAAGTGAAGAAATGTGTGTTTTGTGTGACTATTGCTCATCCAATGGCCACATGAATTTTATGTTTGTGTGGCCTTTTCTAACATTTAGTCACGCAAAGCATGTTTCTTTTGGGTATTTAGTCACATGCAATTAACCATAAAGTGGCTAAAAGTGTTAATAAGTGTGACCATATGGTGTTTTAAGTGAAGAAATGTGTGTTTTGTGTGACTATTGATCATCCAATGGCCACATGAATTTTATGTTTGTGTGGCCTTTTTCTAACATTTAGTCATACAAAGCATGTTTCTTTTGGGTATTTAGTCACATACAAATTAAGCATAAAGTGGCCAAAAGTGTTAATAAGTGTGACCATATGGTGTTTTAAGTGAAGAAATGTGTGTTTTGTGTGACTATTGCTCATCCAATGGCCACATTAATTCTATGTTTGTGTGGCGCTTTCTAACATTTAGTCACGCATCGAATTAAGCAAACTGTGACCAAAAAGTATTAATAATTGTGACTATATGAATCTTTTAGTCACATATAAGAAATCAATATATATCAAAAAAATTCTAATATATAAAAATATATTCAAATACAATAAAATTGGAATGTATATAAAATTGTAATGTCGTACATAATAAAATTCTCAATAATTTAACGACTTCTGACTCTTGATCTTCTTAGCTTCCTTTTGCATGGTATGACTAGAGACGTAGCGCTTCGTATTTAATTTAGGTGCAGTTCTGTTCTCACCAATCAGTTTTATGGTACTTGGTGGTGTTACCTGTAGGAAACAAAAGCCGGGGTATCAAACATTGAATTAAATATGAAGAATGATATATGTAGGTTTATAAAACACATGCATCTATGTACCTTTTCATCGAAAACCGCTTGATCCTTTGGCCATGCATAAAAACCACCTACTGCATCCTTAACTGTTTTGAGACCGTTACTTCCTACATCCGGTATGCACGCTGCATCCACTAAAGATTTTTCAATAGATACTCTGTAGCAATCCTTTGGGAGTGGTTTGTTATGAAGCATTTGTTTTCCATCAGTTTTGTACACGGTACCTTCCGCAATAATAGTTGATTTCTTTAAGTGCCACAGTCTGCACTTAATTACCTAAAAAGATAATTTGTTGCATGTATATATGTATCAGTAATTAATTAAACTAAAGAACATATGAAAATGTTTAAATACATACTTGTGGTAGTACTGTTAATGGAGACTCCTGTTCTTGTGATCCAGAAAGTTGACGTGAAGAATCCTTTCGTTTTGATCTAGTCGATTTCTTAGATGCGACAGATTTAACAGTTTCCTATATGTATAATAAACGGTAAATAAATAATATATGTAGAATTCAAAAATCCCAGGGGGGGGGGGTGATTTATTACTTACACTTATTTGAATTTCCTTTTCCAAAGTTGCAAGTCCATTAGACTTCTCAATGCTCGCAACTTTCTCGCGTCCAGCAACACGTGTTCCGGCATCCTCATCAGCACTGCTATTTAAAAGATTAATGTTCACCGGAGACACCTAAAATATAAATTGTTTAAGAAGACCGAAGCAGTATTTAAAAGGGTAAAAAAAGATGGAATGTTACTTTCTTATGTCTTACTTCCGTTTCTGTCAATGGAGTTGAAGTTGACTGCAACTGCCCCCTTTGTGCAGCCAATTGTTTCATCAAATCCTGTATTACCGCCTCTTTTTCTTGACGTTGGCGCCTCTCATCATCAAGTTCACTTTGAAGTAACACCACTCTTTCATCAGATGCTTGTCTGATTCGAGGCAGATCAAAATACCTCTTGTAGGTTACTCCACCTCCCACTCCTCTCGCATATCCTCCCTTTTCCTTACCTAATACAACTGTCATGGCATCAGTGCCATGATCAAGCTTCAAGATTCCTTGTTTGATCTTGTCGTCCGTTTCTTTCTGCACACACAATATGGGAAATAGGTTATTTAATTCTACCAGTATTAACTTGTAACTAAAAGTATTAACTAAAACACTACCTGTATTAACTTATAAATAACAGTTTTAAGTAATACAGTAGCAGTATTAACTAAAACACTACCTATATTAACTTATAACTAACAGTTTTAAGTAATACAGTAGCAGTATTAACTTATAACTAAACAAACATAATAATAAAATTTGCAGTCAAACTTACAAATTTTTCTCCCACTGATCTGATATCATCATCGTGATATTCTCCGTCTTTTTTCACCCTTCGGTACGCTGTGGTTCTTCATCTGGTTCAATTTCTTTACTCTCGATCTTATAAACATCAAATACATACAAATGTAAGATAAACGAATATAAACGAAACTATGATGCTATTAAATGCAAATGTAAATGTGCAAATGTTTACTGTTACCATTTTTTCTATCACACGGGCGTATCCACCTCGTCCCATTGTATGATCATAAACAGACTTGGAACACGACACTTTAGCTTTTGCTGATCTCACCTTGCAACACAAAATCATACGGCGTTTAGATGTAGTAATGCTGATAGTATACAACTAATACATATGGAAACATATGAAAAGGTGAAAGATATTTGAACTTGAATAAAAATGAATAATTAACACCTTGTATTCCTCGCTGGCTGTGTAGTTTACAAAATTAACCCAATCTTCGGCTTTTATAATTGCACTATACTTTGCTGGGACTTCATTTAGTTTTGAAAGGGTATTTTGGTTGGGCAATATGTAGTTTTGTATCAATTTCATTCTGAAATTCCTTAGAAGTTGACCAAGACGATTCATTATCAGCTTTCTGACCGTCAAGTCAACATCAAAATATCGCTGCAAAGATTAACAAATTGTTGTTAATTAGTTGCACATACTGTAAATGCAGAGATAAACTTATTAACACCTTGTATCTACGACAGCCAAGCCACTACTAGTTAAAAAAAAGTATATGTGTACCGTGATTTTGTCCCACATTTTATCTCTTGCTTCTGAATCAACCTTCCTCCAGGTTAGAATCCTGACACCTATATGCTCACGAACCAAATCACCCAAAAAACTTGAAAACAATGCTCTGTTTTTTCCTGATAACCTATCCAGTGCATCGAAGGTTACACTGACCTTTATTCCGTCTGTTTTTCCATATTCCCTGCGAAACTTAGCTAACCTAGTTATGCCCCTCTTAACAACATTCGCATTTGAATGGTTGTTTCCAGCATCCTCACCCTCATCTGAATACGTCTCTGATTCATATTCTAAAGTGTTTTCAATTTCACGATCAGAATAAACCAAATCATCCGGATAATTGATTTGCGTTGACATGATTCGTCAGAAGTAATGTGTTAAAGAAAATTAGTAAACTTAATTGGTAAATAATGGTGTAAAAATTGAAGTTCTGGTTATTTTGCTTGAAGCCTGATTTATTGGAGTAAAAATAGGGCTAATGATGGGGCAGTTTTTCAATTAAGGAAACCATAATTTCTAAAGTAATTTTAAAATTTTTGGCTAAAATTTGGCTCCAAATTTGATAATTTTAAAATGTGGCTCCAAATCAAACAATTTTTGAAACCAAAAACACCCCTGACAGAAATGGTGCTTACCCACAGTCCCAAACACTCATATTACTTCAAACCAGCTGTGTCAAAAACACATATAACTGCAGATACACTAAAATCACCACATGGCGCATACAAATGAACAATCAAAAGCTAAAAATGGACTTAAAGCAACTAATTAAGCAACTATAACTAATAAGCAGTTCCAGATAAACAATTAAGCACAAAAATAGGCAAATCAAACCAAGAACTGCTGATACATCAAACAGCCCTAAGACCTTACTTTAAGGATATAAATAAGCTATTTATAAGCAATTAGATAAGCTCTAACATCCTCAAGTAGTCAAAAAAAATCAAGAAAACATGTAAATGCAATTAACTTAAAGCAGAAACAACAACAAAAACACCCAATATAGTGGTTCAATCAAAAATAATTGTCATGAACAAACGCCTCCAGTTCTAAACTTCATAATCAGTCATAAAAAAATTGACAACAATCTAAAAATTAAACATCCTAATCCTACAATAATACATTATACTAGTGCGGATATGAACTTTAACACCACAACCAATTCCTAAATTCAAAACAACATGAAAAAAAAGATGAAACAAACTAGCGAACACATTACTTATATTAACAAACATAATTAGCATTCGTATGGATAAACCATCAAAAGATCCATACATATTCCATAGTTAATATATCTACATACCATCCCATTAAACCAAGACATTAGACATTAGACATTAGACATAAACAGATGACACTAGAGCAAAGAAAACATCCCATTCCATAGCGAGAAACCCTTCAACCATTCATCGCCTGAATTTGTTCTTCCTTGGTATCGATTTCCTCCTAAGATTGAGTAATGAGATCATTCAACCCCTGCAGCTTAGACCTCGCAGCCTCCCTGTCATCCCTAAGATCCACCAATCTCTAAGGACCTAATGTTTAAAAACGACAAACTAAGTCCTCCTTTTTTTAAACTATGACTATAAATTAGGGGTGTTGATCCGTTCGGTTATCGGGTTTTGTTTCGTTAAATCGGTTATATTTGTATTTTTGTCAACACGAAAACCGAAACGAACCGAACTATAATTAAACCAAAGCGAACCGAAAACCGATTATGAATTAAGTTCGCTTCTTGGGTTGACCCGAAATTAAGCTTGATTATTGGGTTGACACATATGGTTTTAAACCGAAAATGGATAATTAAGTTCGCTTCTTGAGTTGACACAAAAGTATTTAGATTTTAAGCCATGGCTTCCATAATTAGCAACCTACAAACATAATGTTTGAGTAAATGGGACGAAAACGTGCAAAACAGCTGGAAACGGCCGAATGTGTGTAAAAAGTTATACAAACAGACTAAAAGATGAAAAAACCAGCTAAAACGTGCAAACACGGACGAAAACCTGTAAACAAAAACGGGAACGTATAAAAACCGATTAAAAGGGACAAAGACGTAAGAAACGGACCAAAACGTATTAAAACAGAAGAAAACGTGTATAAACGTACGAATCTGTGTAAAAGTGTAAGAAAACCTTTGAAAACGGTTGAAAAATTCTTAAAAACATACGAAAATGGGTAAAAACGAATGAAAACGGGGTAAATGGGACGAAAACGTGCAAAACAGCTAGAAACGGCCGAATGTGTGTAAAAAGTTATACAAACGGACTAAAAGATGAAAAAACCAGCTAAAACGTGCAAACACGGACGAAAACCTGTAAACAAAAACGGGAACGTATAAAAACCGATTAAAAGGGACAAAGACGTAAGAAAACGGACCAAAACGTATTAAAACAGAAGAAAATGTGTATAAACGTACGAATCTGTGTAAAAGTGTAAGAAAACCTTTGAAAACGGTTGAAAAATTCTTAAAAACATACGAAAATGGGTAAAAAACGAATGAAAACGGGGTAAATGGGACGAAAACGTGCAAAACAGCTGGAAACGGCCGAATGTGTGTAAAAAGTTATACAAACGGACTAAAAGATGAAAAAACCAGCTAAAACGTGCAAACACGGACGAAAACCTGTAAACAAAAATGGGAACGTATAAAAACCGATTAAAAGGGACAAAGACGTAAGAAAATGGACCAAAACGTATTAAAACAGAAGAAAACGTGTATAAACGTACGAATCTGTGTAAAAGTGTAAGAAAACCTTTGAAAACGGTTGAAAAATTCTTAAAAACATACGAAAATGGGTAAAAACGAATGAAAACGAGGTAAATGGGATGAAAACGTGCAAAACAGCTGCAATCAGCTGAATGTGTGTAAAAAGTTTTACAAACGGACTAAAAGATGAAAAAACCAGCTAAAACGTGCAAACACGGACGAAAACCTGTAAACAAAAACGGGAACGTATAAAAACCGATTAAAAGGGACAAAGACGTAAGAAAACGGACCAAAACGTATTAAAACAGAAGAAAACGTGTATAAACGTACGAATCTGTGTAAAAGTGTAAGAAAACCTTTGAAAACGGTTGAAAAATTCTTAAAAACATACGAAAATGGGTAAAAACGAATGAAAACGGGGTAAATGGGACGAAAACGGACGAAAACATATGTAAAACATATGAAAATGTATGAAACGTTTGAAAATGTACGTTAGTATGTAAAACAGACTAAAACTTATTCAAACGGTCGGAAACATGAAAAAACTAGCGAAAACGTGTAAACACGGACGAAAAACTGTAAACAAAACCGGAAACGTATAAAAACAGATTAAAGGGGACAAAGACGTACGAAAATGTATTAAAACAGACAAAAACGTGTATAAACGTATGAATGTGTGTATAAACGTGTATACACGGACGAAAAAAGTTTTCAAAAAAGTAAACAACCCCTAACTCATATAGTATAGCTAAACATATGTGTGAGCATCCTATTGTGTCAGCAATTTACGTAATATTGTATGCAAGTAGTTACATGTAAGGTATTGCAATTGATGTTATCATGTGTCAGCAATTCTTGTTGCGTAATGTTGTTGTAACCTTGTCGGGTAATGTTTACGTGGGTTTTGTTATGCAAATTTGCATGGTTCGCAAATTAATAACCACCGAATTCATTGTTTGCCAAAGTTGTAGTGTCTATAAAGCAAGATTAGTCTTCTTCAGTTCTACTGTAGATATGACTACATAGTAATGATGACTAACTTTGATTTTTGTCAATGTGCTACATTGTAAAGATGACTAACTTTGATTTTGGTCGATGTATTGCAGTTGACATAAATTTTAAGAATTTGAGCAAATTCGATAACCGCTAAAAACCGATAACCGAAGAAACTGAAATCGAGAAAACCCGAAACCGAAAAACCCGCTTATCACGGTTCATAATGCATTTTTACTTATCTAATTTGATCATTTACTAACGTCCATGGATTACATATCATTAATGTGATCGTAATCTATAAACGTCAAATAATTAGTATTACTTATTTTGTTAGATATGGTAATTTGAATGTTGCTATTGCGACACAACAACATTACTATTATTCTAATATCTTTAGTGTTATTTAATTTTACTAAAATGACATATTGCATTATAATTTATGTTATTGTTCGCCCGATTCGATTCGATTAATTTTTTTGAATGGTTAACCGTGACCCGAACCGCGGGTAACCGCTCATTTCGGATACCCGCATGTCCGGTTACCCGCCTAGTACGGTTCGGTTTTGGATAGTAGAATGAACTACCCTCCCCGTGATGGATAGTTAAAATCTCTAAACGAATCGAGCCGAACCGCCCCGTGAACACCCCTAGTATATAGGGGCTGGTTTAGATCCAATGAAAAAATGATGGGTTTAAATTGGAATATTAGATATCTTCCTAAATACTCCTCCTGCATATCACTTTTTTCTTTTCTTTTTTCTTGAACTATTGCATATCACATTTATGCATGGAAGAATATGAAGGGGCAACAGTAACACCCAAAATAAATTTTCCGATGCCTCTTAAGTGTTTTTTTGTGATTATTTGTGCAAATTGTGAGGTACATTGTAATTATGTATACTTACCTAACCATAAAATCAACCCACAAGTATCAATCATTTTAACTCTAAACACACAACTATCAATAATTTTACCCCTAAACACACAAAATGTCTTCCACACCTAATAGCGATGAAATGAAAGCCGCCACTGAATCCGGCAAGCTCAGCGATGCTTTCAGGTTGTTGATATTGCAAGACATAGTAGAGGAGAAAAAGTTGATCGAGTGGATGGGAGAAGAGAGCAGCATTCTGAGGGAAACTGTTGCCAAAAAAGAACAGACAATCGATGAGGCTGGTAGATTGTTTACTCGTTTCAATGCTGTTGCAGCAACTGGTGAGTATGCCCTTCGTGAGATACAGTTGAAGGATCGAAGGAAGATTGATTTGCTGGCTCAGCTTTTGGTGTTATGTCGTCGTAGTCTGTCGGAGAAGGAGGAGTTCTTGGAAGATTTGGATGAAGTTGATGAGTCTGAAGATGGAGCATAGGAAGCTTTGGAAGTTTTTTTTGTGTTTTGATGATGTATAGTTGATGGTTGTATGGATGCTTGCTATTAACTGCTACTTTGTTTATATAAGTAATTATATGTAAATGATCAATGATCAGTACAATGGTTAATTTTAGGTTTTAATGCTTTATTAACTTGAAGAAATAAGTTAGTTTTATTTATTTATTTACTTTTATTAGAAAATGGTCAAGTAGTGTGTGTTTGACTTTCAGTATTTCACACATTTATCTCTCTTACACTCGGTCAAAACACACAGTTAGATTCTAATTAATAGCAGATTTAGGGTTTTGAATCAAACGCAAAATCAATGAAAATAAATGTTAGTCAATGAAATACTCTTGAGGGCTATTATAAAGGGCTTGATTCTCTTCCTATTGAGCCTAGTATCTCAGGTATAAATGTTATAATTTAATGCTAGTTTGTTAGTTTAGGATGTTTATTGATTTATAGATGATAATGTGTTATGTTAGTTTAGGATGTTAGTCAGGGTATTAGTCATTTGCATAGGAAAAGTAGTTGTTTGATGATTTATGGATCATTAGTTGAGGTAATAACGATTACGTGTTATACATGCAGTATGGGTACGTGAAGAATGAGACACGAAGAATGAGATTAGTAGACGCGAAGAATGAGATTTGCGGGTAGTGGTGCTAGGTTGGCTTTTAGGTGTCCCCTTTTGCCTCCTTGCGTGTTTTGTTTTGCCGTAGTCTTAGGCCCCGTGCGTGGTTTGCGTTGCTCTGTTGTTGCTCCCTTAGGTTGGCCTGCTTTTGGTGTGCCTGGGCTTTTTGGTTTTATGTCTGTTGCGCTTTGCTATTGGCGTATTTACGGCCTGCTTGTGCGTGTTTCTTTTTCCTGTATGCCCTGTTTGCTTGTTTGCTTGCTTTCTTTTTACTACGCTATTGCCTTTTGGTTTTGTCGTATGCTTTCTCTATCCTTTCGCACTACGCTATTGCCTTTTGTTTGTTGTTGTTGTTGTTGTTGTTGTGATCGCATAATAGTCAATAAGGTATGCAGTTTAGTAAATATAAAAAGCATAGTTAAATGTTAATGTATGGGGACTCAGAAGGGTTAACTATGCTTCTTTTTTAGGAAAAAACTTTTTTTATGATCTTAAATACACAATCAAACCCTTTCTGAGTTCCCATACTGTTCCTTTTATTTTTTCAACAATCTAGCAATTTGCCTGGTGCAGGCAATTGCACAAAGGGAGTTGAAACGACAAAAGGACCAGTAGGGGATCTCAGAAAGGGTTTGATTGTGTTTCTTTTTTATGAGGTGTGTTGATTGCGATAATGATATAGTGTGTATTGTTCATGGCAGGCCACACTCCTTCATTATCCCATTCAACACATACACTTTCGTAGAATCGATAATTATTTACACTTGGTACTTTGAGCTTCCCCTCGAAAACCCATTCATATGTCACTGTCATAGCAACAGGTTTGGTGCAAATCTTTGCAGCCATTTCGTAGACATGGCAATGGGATTTCGAGTGGACGTTCAAAGTACTAAGCTGTCTCCACTTGCTTGCTTATAACATATTCACATTTAACTTTTTTGAGCATTTCCTTTGCATGTATAAACTCTATTTTGTTCATAAGTGTCTTACTTTGATAGAGGCTGTGATGATATATCTTAATAAATCAATCAGATGATGTGATAAAGGTATGTTCAACTTTCTTTTGAATCCGCAACTATATCATATTGTTCCTTAACTTTTTTTTAACAATCTAGCAAACTATAATTATGATTTCAAAAATGATTGGTGGCAAACCGTCAAGTTTTCTCACGCAAGCTAGCCACTTGTGAATGACCAACCGTAAGAAACTTAAAACAGTCTGGAACCAATGCAATGAAGATCAGAAGAATATAGTGGATTCCTGGGTCGTTAAGTCCCACGGAGGATGAATGGTGTTTTAACACAGTCAGATGTCGAATAATCACTAAGGATAGTGATCAGTAAGGATTTTGAGTTATTTATACCTAAAGAAAAGTTTTGTAAATTACAGGGGCTTAAATGCAAATTAAAGAAAATTAAAAAGATAAACTATATTAAATAAACGCTATCACTATTTGCAAAATGATGTTTTTGATTTTTCTTTTATAAAACTTAAATTAAAAACTACGTGACGTACAAAAGAAAATGTGAAACTGAAGCAATATTAATCCTAAAAATATGAAAATGATATTTTTACAAACCTAATGATAAGAGAAAATTTTAAGAAAAAGAAAATTATTTTTAAAACTATTTATCTAATTATTATTAATTAAAAACTAATTTTAACTATTTAATAATACCCTAAAATACAAGAAAATATGAAATAAAGCTTGAAAAATGAAATTATGACTTGGAAAAATCTAAAATAACTAAAGAGAATTTTCAAAACTATTTTTATATTTTTCTGATTATTTTTCTATTTTCTATGAATTAAAAACTAGTTTTAACTAATTAAATTGCTAAAAATTACAAATTAAACTATGAAAAATCTGGAAAAATATTTTTTTAAGTTTTTATATTTACCTTAACCTGGGAAAATTGAAAACTTATTTTTTTGAAACTTTTCTGAATTAATTGTATTAAAAGCTAATTAAATAAGCCTAAAAATTGTTTTAAATTAAGAAAAATAGTAAACAGTACTAGAAAAATATGAAAAATTCAGAAAAACTCTAAAATAATATTCTAATTCTAGGAAAATTATAAAAACAGTAGCTTATGTGTATGAATATGGAACTGCAATGGAAACTGCTTATAAATAAGCACTTGGCTTAAGCCAAAGGCTACCAATGAGCACCAAACTGATACAGAAGCTATAATAAGCTATTACTACTCAAATGAAACTAAATACAACTGACCTAAACCTCTAAGACACAAACTGCTATGATTTGATCTTTTGAAAACTCAAGTGCTTAAACAGTTTTGATGGGCTACTTTGTAGCTGGAAAATAAGCACTCAAATAAGCTGGAACTGAAAAGCAGATATTGAAACTTGAAGTTGACCTGGTTGGCTACTTGTAAACCAAAATTGAGACCTGGACAAGCTCTTATGAGCTTTTGACAAGCTCTGCAAGATACTGAGAAAACTCAGTATTCACTGAGTCTATGAACAGGGCAGATAAGCCCTGTTTGACAAGCTTATTTGGAGCTTAAGAAAAATTACTAAAAATCTACAAAAATCCTAATAAGAAACTAGACCAGTTGAAGTTTTTGAACCCAAAGTTTTACTTAAATTGACCCAAAAATGAATCAATGAAAAATCATCCCATTTAGGCTCAAACTGACTTTTTCAACTTTTTTTTGACTTTTGAGCAGTTATGAAAGTTTGACTTTTGTGAACTTTAAACTTAATTTCCCAACTGAATGTTATGTATTAAGATGAATGAAACCTAATGCAAGCTATATCTATGTATTCTAAACACTGAACAAGTTTTTGATTTCACAAAATCTCAACAGACATGAGATTAAGACATTTTAAAAGTGATTTTGACTTTTGAGCTAAGCAGATGCAATATCTTGACAGGAATGATTCAAATGGACTATATTAAGACTAAGTAGACATATATCAAGCAAAAACAAGAGCTCAAGCTCAAATAAACAACTATACCAAACACTGATTTAGAAACTGTTTTGCAATCTTAACTGAGCTGATTAATGAATTAGCTTATGCTAATCACTTAAACTGATTTTAGTTACCTTAATCACAACTAGTTAAACAGGTTTAAGAGGTTTAATGTTCACAGGTTCAAACACAAACACAAACTGCAAACTGAGTAAAAAATGAAAATGAGAATACTACTCACAAGTATCCAGCAATGATGTAGCTTATACAGAACCCAAAACTACACTATCCTAAGCTAATTCCAACCCAAAGCAATCTCTGCAACACCCTGTCACCATTTCCAAACCTGCTTAACCAAATTTTCTTCTCAGTTGACTTTTGTTGACCAACTTGATATTTTGCTTAAAACTGATTTAGAAGCTTACCAAAAGCTATAATAAGCTTAAATAAGCTTGTTTGACTGATAAAGAAGCTTATTGAAGCTTGGTTTTTAGCACATTTATACTGATTTTATAACAGAGGATACAAAACATGAAACTATATTAAAACCTTTGAATTGATAATTGAAAACAGTTTATATTGATAAAACAGATTGAGTTTAATACATAGAAACAAAAGATTACCAAATTAAAGACTAGCTAAGACAATTTTTATAAATACGACATACATGAATTTAAAAAACTAAGTACTGTCTTGTATCTTGCTTCTTCATCCTCTTTTATACACCAATGTGTCTTCTCTCACCTCTCTGAGCAAATCCCAGCTTTAATCCTGGCCATTGGATCAGCTGAAATGATTTTGGCCATTTGATCATTTTTAGCGGGAAAGCTGTTTTGACCTGTGGGCTACTGAATTTGCAAGTAGGGGGGGTGGCATTAATTGTGGTGTGTAAAGTGGGTAGAGGTGATGATGAGGGGGGAGGGATAAGGAGATAAGGTGATGGGAGAGGGCTTGGTCCAGTGGGGAAGAAGCACAGTGGACAGGTGGGAGGGAAAGCAGCTTTTGACTGAGTTTGACCAGGGGTCCAAAATAGGGGGGTCACATTGTTTTGACAGGGGGCTCAATTGGTTTAGGCAGGGGTCATAATGGATTTTGACAAGGCTTGGTTTTAATAATGATAAGGACCATTTTGTAATTCTGCCAAACTAGAGGGACCAAACCTGTAATTTCTCCAAAGTTATCACAAGGGACCAAAATTGACAAGTTTCAATAGTACAAGGACTAGTTTTGACATTTTCAAATTTCCAAGGACTATATTTGACAATTTTCAAAGTTTAGGGACCTAAGTTGTAATTTTGCAAATTTAAATCTCAAGGACCAATTTTGACAACTCATGAATCCCTAGGGACTTGAAATGATATTTTTCTTTATTTTGATTTACCAGGGACTGTTTTTGACAACTTTTGAAACTTGGGGGACTAAAATTGCCAATTATGCAAACTTGATATGTTTTTCACCAGATTTTGATATTTTTGCATTTAAAACACATAAAACACTTATTTGTGATATTTTTATCATTTTGATGCATTTCTGAGTGTTTTCAGATGTTTTTGCAGTTTATATGGTACAAAAATGATGAGTATTTAGACACTCATCAAAAAAACATAATTAACCCTTCTCAGTTTCCATACAGTTCCTTTTGTTTTTTCAACAATCTAGCAAATCGCCTGGTGCAGGCCTTTGCTCAAAGGGAATTGGTTTATTTTGGGCTACATGTGTTTATTTGTGATATGTAAAAGGCTGTGATGACGATTATCTTATTTGATATGCAAATGATGTGATTTACCGTATGTTGGCATGGCAATTTTATTACATTATTTTGCAGCCATGGCGGTTATATCCTGATGTTTCGGTGTTTATCCAACCTTTTTACAGATCTGAGCCTTGCTAATGCATATCACACTGCACACTCAGTTTGGAAGTTTATATGAGTCTGATATACTTGTTATAGACTTTTGCTAGATTGTTAAAAAAAGTTAAGGATCAATATGATATAGTTGCGGATTCAAAGGGAAGTTGAACGTACCAAGGTGGCCACGTTACTTTGTAGATGAGTAGGGAATTTCAGCATAGTTACCCATTCTAAATTCCCAAACAGTGCCTTTTGTTTTTTCAACAATCTAGCAAATCGCCTGGTGCAGGCCTTTGCTCAAAGGGAGTTGAAACGACAAAAGGTACTGTAGGGGGATTCAGAAGGGTTCACTAAGTTGAAATTCCATACACATCTACAAAGTAACCCGGCCACATTGGTATGTTCAACTTCCGTTTGAATCCGCAACTATATCATATTGTTCCTTAACTTTTTTTAACAATCTAGCAAAACTATAATTATGAGGTGTCAGTGTGTATGAGGCTGTGATGACAAGTATCTTATTAAATCATGCAAATGATGTGATACTGATGTTTTTGAAACTATTGATTTATACAGATCTGAGCCTCACTATTATGTGCAAAAAATGAGTCAATTTTTTTTGACTGTATAGTAGATGGGTTGCCTGTATACAAGATCTTATTCCCTAGTTTCAACATTAAAATTTTAACCATTGCACTTAAAAGTCTTTTCATCGCTGGATAGGCTTTTTGTCTTTTCATCTCTGTAAAATTAACTTTTTGTAGAATCGATAATTATTTATTCGGCACACCTTTGGTACTTTGAGCTTCCCCTCGAAAACCCATTCCTATGTCACTGTTATAGCAATAGGTTTGGTGCAAATCTTTGCAGCCATTTCATAGACATGGCAATGGGATTTCGAGTGGACGCTCAAAGTACTAAGCTGTCTCCACTTGCTTGCTTATAACATAGGTGTCTTACTTTGATAGAGGCTGTGTTAAGCTTACCATGACCATCAACACTTTGATCAATTATGACGGGTAGTTTTAAACTTGAGATTGCCCATATCTTGACCTGGTTTATAGCAATGTATAGATGATTATGTCGCATGTTTGTGACCGTTTTATTTTATATGCATAATCTTATCACAACCTTGTACTTTAATGAAGTTGGTAAATTTCTTCAGGTCAATCATGTTTCATTGTGGCTGGCGTCCGTTGGCGTCACGTGTATATATAGTTTCTGTTAGAAGCTATATATAATCATTGGTCCCTATCATACACCCGTCCCAATGAATCATGATTGGCTCGAAGATGTTAAGCATCTGTGTATATAGTCGTAGTAGAATGGGCTGGAATTTGACATCGAATAAGAATGGGCTGGAAGAAGTTAATACTGGCAGTGCTAAGTTAATACTGTCAGTGCTAAGTTAATACTGGTAGTGCTAAGTTATTGAATAGTATGTTTCTTATTTAAAAAGTACCTACAATTATATACTTTATTACAACGTATAACTTTTTTTGTTACTTGGATTCCACAGGTTTTTTTTATCATCACAGTGAACGTGACATTCAAGGACGGGAAACATCGTACAAAAACATTGCAAACGTTGATGCACTGGTAGTGATTCAATAGCTACATTGTATATTCGATTAACCAATATTGTATTCGACATATGTATTTATTTGCGAGAAGTTACGATATCGTGTATGTTAATGTAATATTATTTATTTGTATGTTAAGGTACTTAATTTTTAAGGTGATTCTACCAAATATTTTGTATGTATTTAATCAAGGGTTTAGGTCATAAAATAGTTGCGTACTTTTTCAAATGTACCGTTTTGGTACGTAATTGTTGTGTAAAATTTACATATTTGCATATATACCCAAAACATGCTTAAGTTGCATTGTACATCATGCATTAAAAAATTGTATTATGGAGAAATATGAAACTTTTTGAGTTTTAGTGGGTATATATGCAATGCTCCCATAATACAAGCTAAAAAAATAAAACAAAAAATCCTTCCCTTAATTAATAGTAATCATTGCAGTTTTGAGAACCGTGACATATTACGGCTACACTTAATCACATAGTCAAAGCAAAATATTCAAGTCTATCTTCTTCAACACAACAACCGCATCATCAGGTAATGTTACACATTTTTTTTTTTTTTTTTTTTTTTTTTTCTTTTGTTTTTTTAACCATGAACTGCAAATGTAAAGTGATTGATATGCACGCATATTTCTGATATGTTGATGGATACAAATGCATGTTTGGTAATTTTTCAGCAATGTTTAACATATCCTAAAGAATATAGTATCCTTTGATCATAATGTAACAGCCGTTTTATTAGAACTATATGCGATTTGATTCTTTAGAATATTGTGTGACATGTAAATATATGTGGATTGTGGAAAAACGTAGCAGCTATTTGTTAAATAGCTAATTAGACAACTTGTAAACATATGTTTAATCTAGGTTAGTATAGCTTTTATATGATTTGGTAAAGCACTACACCTTATGTAATTAATTATCTGAGCTTAGGTTTAAACATTGGATGAAGCAATGGCGTATGGTATGTTGGGTATATTATGGATTTCTTACTAGATTTTAACAAACGTATGGGGTAAGATGAATAAACGTAAAAAAATACAGATTTTTACTCTAAAAGGACTATATGATTATTGGTTTTTGAAACATAGTTAAATATGTAGTAGTACATCTTCAATCATATTTTGTTTGACACCTTAATGATAAAGATGTATTGATCATCTAAGACTTGTATTAGTTGAATGTTATGCATATGAGATAACCTTATTGACCATTAAGACGATTGTGGTTTTAAAATAGAATGAGCATCCAATTGTTGGTGGAGGCAAACCGCACAAACATTAGGACATTGCAGGTAAGTTGTACTTAAAATGCTTACTTAAGGTTATAAATTTATCGATGTAACCATCAAATTGATATACGTGCTTACTTTTTAAATTTAAGATGCTTCCTGCTTTGTTTACTGAAACACTGTACCCCAACAAGCGCTGGATATACCTAATCCACAATAGGGGAACCAAACATAAGGTTTACTGGAAATTGGTTCGTGGTCGCATTACTTTGCAAGGGTCCGAGTGGCAAGCTTTTATTGATCAAAGCCAATACATCAATGTGGCCACATTCCATTTCATTCGTCAGGAAGAAGACTGTTATTATGTAACAGGGTACAACGATGCAGGCCACGAATGCCCTGGATATGATCTGGCTCTTCTAGGTTACAGACAACGTAGGTGCCTGGTTACGTTGGATGAATATCCTGCACAACCTCTGGTAAGAAAAAAAATGTTAATCAATACATTGTATAAGTTTGTTGAAAATGGGGATTATTTTAATTGTTTGACCCGCTAATGTTTTCTTTAAACTAAACTGTTACGTAGGTCATTCCTTGCAATTTCCGGGACAATACTGACAATAACCAATTTGACGTTCTTGTTGCTGGCGTGCCCGTAGCAGCTATCACTCACCGTCAAATTGAAATACTGGAGGAAAACAGACACGTGCATGAGTTTGGTGGGCACGGATGGAATGTATTGTTTCACGATGAAAACCTGTTTGCTGGCACAAGAGTTGTTTTCACAAATCTCCTAAACAATACTCTTTCCCTGATGCCATTTGCTGAAAATGGACTGATGATGCGTTCTGAACTTGTGCAACGTATGGAGCTGAATCGTACAAGACCGTTCATGAGAAACCCCGTAGATGAAGGTATGTTAATCAAAGTGTAGACATAATCTATGACTTTATTTTAAAAATAAACCTTTCCATATAATAGCTTTTAAATTATTAATTACCATTTTTATTAAATTCCAATTGCAGATGAGCGTATGAAACACATATGTGCATGGAACGAATGTACAGAGCATGAAAGTGAAAGGGATTGTTTTTACGCGCCCATCCTTGCATATGTCACGGACATGAGTCGTTTGGTAAGTAATGATACAAATCGGACCATTTCAGTCATTATCTGCTTTCGCAAAAACTAATATATGCTTCAACACATGGACATACTTTTGATTAGCATACTACATTGTTCTTTTTAATGCAGAACATACCACATAAGTTTACGAAGCGAAATCACATGTGGAAGTACCATAACGCATTGCTGAGATACCGGGAAGACATGGAGTTTTATGTGAACGTGAATCTGCAACACCACAGCGATAGGCCTAGAAGCAAGAACCACGTTACCATAAACGCCATATGGAGAGAGATTGTTGAGGAGTGTCAGTGGGAACGAAACAAAATGGTCAGATTCAATCTTATTGACTTTGTCATCGACGACCAAGCTTCGGTGTCTTCCCGTAATCCAGTTATAATTCCAGTATTTAGCATGTGCTAAAACGTAATTCCAGGCGTTATCAGTTGTTATTGATAGACACGTTTATAAAAAGATTTTAGGATTGTGTAGGATTTGGTTGGCTTCATTTAGGGTGTGTGTTCCCAAGTAGTTGAAGCCATTCATGAGATGGAATGTAAACTACTTGGTATAGCCCCTATCTGGAAGTGTATGGTTCATACTGGTGCATTAAAAGGTGTTCTTTGTGATGGTTTTGTGCTGGTTGTCATCTGTCCATGGTTGTATGATATGGGCAGTTTGTTTTTGTTATCAGACTTATAAGAACAGATATATCAGATATTGAATAGAGTTGCCTAGTATGCAACTTGATATGGGACTTGTCCATATCAGTGTGTGTTGATTTTTTCATTTTACAAAGTTTCCTTGATTAATACAAGTTCATCTTTGCACCCAAAAAAAATATATATATTTTGTGTTGTGGTATACTTATAAACAGAAAACTTTAGTGGTTAAAGCTTCCAGTACAAAGTTAAGTCTGGTAGGTTAGTTTTAGTGGTTAAGGCTGCCAGTACAAGGTTAAGTCTGGCAGAAATAAGATAAGTCTGTTTAGTATTCGTAGTTAGTTCTGTTTATGAAAAACATAATAGTTTTTTGTGCGACTATTGATAATCCAATGGCCACATCAAATTTCTTTTTGTGTGGCCATTTCTAACATTTAGTCACACAAAGCATGTTTCTTTTGGTTATTTAGTCACATACAATTAAGCATAAAGTGGCAAAAAGTGTTAATAAGTGTGACCATATGGTGTTTAAGGTGAAGAAATATGTCTTTTGTGTGACTATTGATCATCCAATGGCCACTTGGATTTTATGTTTGTGTGGCCTTTTGTAACATTTAGTCACACAAAGCATGTTTGTTTTGGGTATTTAGTCACATATAATTAATCATAAAGTGGCTAAAAGTGTTAATAAGTGTGACCATATGGTGTTTCAAGTGAAGAAAGGTGTCTTTTGTGTGATTATTGATCATCCAATGGCCACATGAATTTTATGTTTGTGTGGCCTTTTGTAACATTTAGTCACACAAAGCATGTTTGTTTTGGGTATTTAGTCACATACAATTACTCATAAAGTGGCTAAAAGTGTTAATAAGTCTGACCATATGGTGTTTCAAGTGAAGAAAAGTGTATTTTGTGTGACTATTGATCATCCAATGGCCACATGAATTTTATGTTTGTGTGGCCTTTTCTAACATTTAGTCACACAAAACATGTTTGTTTTGGGTATTTAGTCACATACAATTAACCATAAAGTGGCTAAAAGTGTTAATAAGTGTGACCATATGGTGTTTAAAGTGAGGAAACATGTATTTTGAGTGACTATTCATCATCCAATAGCCACATATTAAGTTACGTGACCATATGTACTGGATTTTGGCTACACTTGAATAATATGTGTGACAAAACGTTTAGTGTGACCATATATGGCATTTGGTCACGGTGTTAGTAGCAAATGTGACTTTATAGATTAGCTTTCGGCAAGCTAACACAAACTAAACTTTAAACACACATATTAACTTACGTGAACATATGTACTGGATTTTGGCTACACTTAACGAATGTGTGACAAAACATTTAGTGTGACCATATATGGCTTTTGGTCACAGTGTTCAAGTGTGTGACATATATTTGTCACTGTTTATATGTATATCGTGACTAATGCTTCAACCTTACTTTTCATTTGTCACTTGTTCCAATTTCAGATGTGGCTAAAGAGTTAGCAAAACATATCAGTCACCCTTAAATAATGTGTGACAAAACTTGACTCTATGATTTAGACACACAAAAAATTACTTCATGTGACTAACGCATCAAGGTTACTTGTATTTGTCACGCGTTCCAAATTCATATGTGGCTAAATGATCTGAAACAAAATCACCAGATACCTTTAGCCACACAACGTTCAATTGTGTGGCGATACAGTTCTAATGGTCACACAATTAAAATTTTCATGTGTGACTAATTAGTACATGTTGTCAATTTTTGTACCTTCAGCCACACAAATATGCGAATGTGTGGCTGTTCCATTTCGACCATGCGTGACCAAATCCCGTTTTTGTACTAGTGTGATCTTAGGATATTATGATTTTACTGTAAAGCAAAAATGATCGAGATTCTACATAGGATCTTTGAAAGCTTAAGATCTTATAGGATCTCGATCTTGACCATACGATTTTAAGATCTAATCCGATCTGATCTTACTTTTCTCGAATTACAAACTAAAAAACTCTAAGTTTATGGATTGTTTTTTTTGTAGAATTCATGAAACAATATGTTAATCTCTTTAAACATTTCATAATCATAATTTAGGACAAATACTTTTATGAAACATTCATAGTATTTTGTGTTTATAATGTATAATAATTTGTAGATTTGTATGAAATTTCAAAAACTATTAATAAATAACATTAGAGTAGGATCTTAAGATCTCGATTCGAACTTACGATCACGATCTTGCAAAGAGTAAAGTGATTCTGAGTAGGATCCCGATCTTGAAAACCATGATCTTGTTTATACTTCTCCAAAAGCTTCACAGATCCCATAATTTGTAAATCTTCATAAAAGTTTCACTTTGAAGAAACACCAACATCAATGAAACGTAATAGCTTGCTTCAGACTGACGAGTTTTACAAGGTTTAGTTAATTGCTCATACAATTCTTAATTAACTTTTTTTCAAAGTTCTAGATCTTACCGTGTTTTGCATTATGCAGTACATCCTAGAGACTAGTGTGTACCCTCGTGAACTCGAACCATTGAAGGAAATCAGAGCCATTACTGCTACACACAATAGTCAGTTTCATGTATTTTAAGCCTAAATTTAATTGTATGAACATGGTTTTTGCAAACTTACTATTATTTTGTATATGCAGTGCTTCCATGGGTACATCACCGGATAGTGGTCAAATGATGGAAATGTTGTTGGAAATTACTGGTGCTAGGAAGAAGTTAGAGCTAGGGGTTTATACCGGTTACTCATTGCTACTAACTGCGCTTACGCTTCCAGTTGATGGCAAGGTTTGTGAATTTGGTTTCGAGTATATATATGTGGTGGTTGACTTTTAATATTAGTTTCGTGTACATGTATGTTTCTTGTGATGATTGGCTTTGAAATTTCCGAAATGCTTTGTCTTGTATAGATTGTAGCGGTAGATGTAAACCGGGAATATTATGAGATTGGCAGGCCGATTATAGAAAAAGTTGGGGTCGAGCACAAGATTGTCTTCATCGAATCAGAGGCATTACCGGCTCTTGATAAAGTTCTTGAAGATGTAAGCTTTCTTTCACTTGCACCATTTTGCTTGCGGTTTTTGTTAAATTTTTATAAGCTTAACTTTCATTTAGTTTTGTATGGTTTATTTATGAATCTTGAATATGCGTGTATTTGTCAATCTAGATTATGTTTTACATTATCATCATCAATCAATTGTGAATAAAAGAGTGAACCGTACCATAATATTTTTTTTACAGCTTTAGGACTTAACCTTTTTTTTTTTTTTTTTTACCATAATTGTTCAGCTTATAAATTAGATGTGGTTATGTCATATTTGGTTTAATTATAACATCGATGGTCTGGACTTAAAACATACCCTAATGACGATCTCTCTATTCTTAGCCTGATAACGAAGGAAGATTTGACTTTGCTTTTGTTGATGCTGTCAAAATAAACTACCTTAACTATCACGAGAGAGTTATGAAATTGGTGAAAGTCAACGGGATCATCATGTATGACAACACGCTTTGGCGTGGAACTGTTGTGCAGCCTGAGGAATCGGTTCGTGAAATACAGAGAGAGGGAAGAACTAGTGTTTTGAGGTTTAATGAAGCAATTGCTGCTGACCCTCGTGTGAAAATTGTTATGGCTCCGTTGGGTGATGGCAACACCATTTGCAGGCGTCTCTACTAGTCTTTGATTCCTTAAACACTTTCATATGCGAGACATCAATAAAATTAAACACTTTCATATGCGAGACATCAATAAATTAGTGTTATGGTGCTTTCTTTTACTTCTTTATTAACATGTATAATCCATGAATATATTAGCAAAGTATTTTAAATCTTAATAGTGGATCGACTTACGGGGATAAGGTCGAATCATGACTAATGTGAAGTTTATTAGAATTGATATCAATTATTGAATTTCTCATTAGCATAATCATCCGTATATAATACAAAGTGAAGCTTGAAAAACAAGCCAATCATTGGGCTGAACTCATAACATAATAACTGGGCTTATTACATATAATGGATTGGCTAATACACCCCCGCAGTTTGAGCGGGAGGCCTTTGAATGTTCAAACTGAAACGAAAGTCTTGAAACAGAGCTATGGGAAGACCTTTCGTAAAAATATAGCATACTGGAACCAAGATGGAACATGCAAGACGCGAACAAAACCTTTTGCCACAATGTCACACACAAAATGAATATCAATCTCAATGTGTTTAGTGCGTTAATGATGAACCGGATTAGAAGACAAATAAAAAACTCTAACATTGTAACAATAAACCATAGTAGTAGTAAAATTGGGGCATGCAACTCACACAAAAGATTACGCACCCAGGCAGTCTCAAGGCAGTCTCAGGTACAACATTAGCAACACCCTTATATTAAGCCTCAACACTTGACCAGGATAACGTAGCCTGGCGTTTAGCAGACCATGAAAGCAAGTTATCCCTAAGAAACACACGATAGCCAGAGGTAGAACATCGAGTAACTGGATAACAGCCCGGTCAACATCCGTGTAAGCAGTAAATTGTGTAGTAGAAGAGACATGCAACTGAAGACATAATCAAGATTACCATGAACATACTGAAGAATATGGTTTAGAGCGGAAAAATGCGACTCCCGCAGAGCATGCATATAAAGACACACCTGTTGAACTGCATATGACAAATCAGGGAGAGTAAAAGTAAGATACTGAAGAACGTCTGCTAACCTGCGATACAATGTTGGATCATTAATAGGATCACCATCAGGGCCATGTTTGGACTCAATATCAACATGGGTAAGACAAGGATTACAGTTCTCCATATGAGCCCTCTCAAGAATCACCTCAACATATTTGGCATGTGATAAAAATAGACTTGCAGAAGATCGTTGAGTAGAAACACCAAGAAAATAATGAAGAGTGCCCAAGTCAGTCATAGCAAACTCCTCGTGAAGCGAGGAGATAACCCGCTGCAGAAAATCTGAAGAAGAAGTAATAAGAATGATATCATCAACATAAAGTAACAAGTATGCAATATGCGTCCCATGATGAAATATAAAAAAGGACGAGTCAGTTTTACTGTGCTGAAAACCAACTCGTGTAGCATAGGCAGCAAAGCGCTAAAACCAAGCGCAAGGGGCTTGCTTAAGCCTATAAAACGAACACTATAAATAACACACATAATCAGGATGAACGGGATCCACAAAACCCAGTGGCTGATGCATATAAATCGTCTTTGACAGATGACCATGAAGAAATGCATTCTTCACATCAAGCTGATAAATAGGCCAGTGTCTAGAAACTACAAGGCTCAGGACTATGCGGATGGTGGCTGGTTTGACAATCGGACTAAAAGTCTCATCACAATCAATACCCAATTGCCGAATACGCCCATTTACCATGAGGCGAGCCTTATACCGATTAAGAGATGCATCTGTATCAAAATTATGCCTAAAAAGCCACATAAAATGCACAATATTCACATAAGCTGGGCGGGGCACAAGATGTGGAAAATGATGGGTTAAACAATGGTGTAATTTTTAAATTTTATGCTTTAACCATTAAAGACTTGGCAGATCCATAAGATGAATTATGCAGCGGAAGGCTTATTTAAAAACTCATATCTACAAAAGTGTTTTCCAATCACCCACAGAACCATTAATCATGCAGTAATAACATTAAGTACATGATAACGCTCAATTTGTATATATTTTTAGGTGCCTTATCATGGTTTTTATATATGTTATTTGGTTAATTTAATGAATTATTGGCACTTATTTGCACAAAGTTACATTTTCATGTTCAAAGTTAGCCAAGACAAAGAAAACGAATGAAAAGATGAAGAAACAATGAATAAACAAAAAATTGTGCATGTATGAAGAATTCCTGACAAATCGTGGAGTGTATTTGAGAAGATAAAGTCATGAATTGATCATTCCTAAGACTCAAGAGTAATGCACAAGACGGAAAATGAGGAAGAAGTAAAGAAAACAAGCCAAAACAAAGAAATATTGGAATTCTCGTTGTTCTCGACACACCTCCACCATTTTGGTCATAACTTGAGCATACAAACTCTGATTAACTTGATTCAAGCGGCCATAGAAAGGTAAGATAAAAAGCTACAACCTTTTTTCGACCATTTTTTGCCAAAGAGCCTGTAACTGCCTGGTTATAGCCCATAACCGGAAGGCTGGAATTCATAACTGCCCAACATGTTCGCGGAATCGCCCGGTCTGACCAAACTGTGCGGCAGGGCCTCTGAGCCACTCGGCTAAACCAAACTAACCTTCCCATGTCATGTTTAATATGGAATTAAGTGGCATTAACTCCCATGCCCAATCAAGTCCACCATAACTCATATCTCAGTCATTTTTATAACACTTAGGCCCCAAGTTGGATCATTTATTAGCCCTAGGCCTTGGAAAATGCATAAATAAGACCATCTGACTAGTGTTTTTCACAAATACATATAGAGGAAATCTTCGTACACCATAGGGAGGATTTATGCGTGTGGTTTAGTATAGGTATGTTTGTTATCAGGTTTTACTATCTATATTTTGCCGACTATACCTATTAACTAACACTAACGGGCAGTGTACCCGATCTATTGTAGGTTCGTTGGTAAGTAGGGTGTCGATCACTAAGAGTGAGCGTTAATACTTAATCTACTAGTATTCTAATTATCTAAATTATCTAAATAATCCTAACTAATGCAAATAGGGGGTTTTCAGCGTGAGAGACTGGTACGAGTTTCGGTCTAATCTAAACTAATAAAGCAATAAATGAGATTAATAACACACACAAGCAAACTATTAAATGATAAAGAAGTGATCAAGCTTTAATGTAAGGAGAACATATTAACCAAGTTCATCAAGTAAGATATTATGTTTTTTTACAAGTGCAATGATTGTACTACTTTCGTTGGTGGTTTTCTAATAAAAGTTAGGTGGGTCTTCTCCCTAGACTCGAGGTTTATGTACCTGTTAATCTTGTCACAATTACCAAATCCGCATAAAGTTCTTCACAATCAATTACAATCTATCTAGGTGACAATATTGCAACCTAACTCTATTGAGATTTTACCAACTTATGGCCTAATATATAGTTTTCTATCCCATATTCTAGCCTATAATCCGATTAATAACAATTACGAATAATATAGTTACAAGACATTATTTATAGTCCTAAACCTAGTTATGGGTCTAGTCTACTATCCGATTAACACAATTATAAAAATCAAGTTACATGACTTTATTTATAATCCTAGATCTAGTTGAATGATAGATAAAAAATAGTCAAGCACATAAACGTGTATTAAGTGATAGACATAATCAACATGCAACGAACGAGTAAACAATCAATATAAACAAATCAAAACATCAAATTATCATAAACTTAGCTAATACCTACAAGTACTAGCCCATAATCACTATAACAATATGCTAATTGTAACTTATAGGATTTCACAAACACATCAAACCATAATCATATGGGGCGTTTACAAGTTTTAGAGAGAGAAAGGGAAGAGAGTTGGGAACTATGTGAAACAAAAGAAAAATGGTATTGAAGCTCCAACCCTCTAACTTGGGAGGTAGAGGGTATTTATAGTTTTCTTACAAGACTCGCCTCCTACGGGCTGTGGATCAGGCATACAGTGGATAAAGACCCGTCCGTCCTCCACGGTGTTACTTAACTAAATACTAACTAATATTAAATGACTACGACTACGAGCTTTCTAACGATTACATATACTTGAGGTGACCGACACTTTAATGACTGGATTTTCTAAATCCTAACAATCTCCCCCTAAGGGAGGCCCCCTCAAATTACACAAAATACAAACAGATATTACATTAAGATTGTTATTGGATTCTTGTTTAAGTTCATTGCTCTGTAGCCCGTAGTCTTTGATTCTTCATGTTTTGCATGTTTGGATAATTCAAGTGGAGGTCTTTAACTGATCCACATGATGATGAGTTTTGAGCCAGCTTTGAGATCACCAGCTTCTATAAATCTCTGACTCTTCCTTTGTAGTATTGACATTATGTGATATTGTGACAGTGGACCGATATGCTCACATTCTGGATCATGATTTCTTTTCATCAGAGTAGCAGAAGCTTTAGTTGTATCATGATATTTGCAGCAGCGTAGCAGAAGCATGGAGTGAGAATATCAGAGTCATTGATGCACTAATCATGATTTCCCTTGAAATGAATTTGTTGTGTGAGCATGCGGCTATGGATTGACCTCTCCATTCTGATCAGCTGCAAATGTTGGGTGTACCTACATACAATAGTTAGCAATAAAGCGCACAAAAGTGTCTTTGATCACTTTCGTTGAATTGAGGTACACGGCCCACGGTTCCCCATTGATCAGTACACGTGCTGCCTGTGATCAGGTATAATTCCGAAGAATCTCCTTGACAGGGTTTCGCAGCTGCTCTAGCTGTTCTCAAACTGGAACGTCTCAAAGAAGACAACACGGAATGAGTGTACCCGCGAATTTGAGATTCACTGATTGATGAAAAGAGATTTGAAAAACAATCGAGTAGTGCTCAATATAAATTGTTTTTGGAATACAACGAAGGTTTTAATGAAAATCAATTATCAATCATAAACACCTTTTATTTTGAAATATTAATACACAATCTATGTGCTAGAGAAAAGAATTTTAAGCACAACGACCGGTTTTTCAAAGGTATCCGTCAATCCATAACCTGAACCAGGATTAATTCATAAATTTGAATCGCTCCATTGTTTCTGTTCAGTTGTCACATGGTTGATCTATTGGATAGATCTCACATGCCACCTACCAAGAGCTTATTTGATGTTGGCTCTAGAAGGCTTTCCATCTTCATTGTGAATATGTTTGCATATCACTTAGATGTTCTGGCAATACCACAAGGATAATACGTAGGACTCTTAAAATATACTCTCTCTTTCCACATTGTGTGCAACAGAGAGTCTTCATTGAATGTGTCCTTAATGAGATTTATTGATGATCTTGTGGCTCTAGACTCAATTGTGCACATTTGGTTCCTATACCGGAGACTAGGGAGAGGGTCTCCTTCTTCAATATCAACCTTCTCTAAGAGAAAGTCGATAGATAATGAAGGTTCCCCTGTGAGAATGAAACAAGTCCTTTTAAGAGAAACTTGAGTAGCTTGGGAAGATGTAGTGCAATGCATCACTGGGTCCATGACGTCTTGTCTTCAATACCGGTGTTACCTAGGTAACAGCCAGTAGTATATGAATTGAACCTGATTTCTACCCTTAAGGTTGAAATAATGGAGGGCTATTTCTTTTCACCCTTTTCACATTTATTTCTTTTTCATTCTTCAACCACTTCAGTGCTTACTAAGACTTCATTACTAGAACCTTGTTGGGTTTATTCCAGTTATAGCTCTATCTCAGTCCGCACTCTTCCCATATCTCACATTTCTCCTTTTTTCATCATACCTAAGGACTCTACACTATCTAGTGGATTGTCCTTGGGTAGATCCCTCCGGCTCTGGCGGGATCGTGGGAACGAATACCTAACCTAACCATCCTTATATCACCATACATAAAGTAAATTTGGTCGGTCTTTTTGGTATTGTTCATCAGCCATTGGAACCAATTGAAAACCATTTGAAAAACAATCCAGGTACTTGTGATATATTATTAAAGCATTTTGTACCTGAATCGTTTTTGATATTTTAGAAAATGGCTCCCCCTCAACATGTGCATCGTATGTTTGAAATCAGTTTGACATATGGAGGCAAGAGGAAGAACTCAATTCTTTGATCAATTTTTTTCTAAAAATATCGACATTACTTTCCCGATCAAAATCAGTGTTTCACATACAGTTAAAGATATTTTCGGGAAAGAATGTGGTTTTCAAAAATTTGCTCCCCCTCAATATGTGCATCTGATTTTTAAATTGTTTATTACATATTAGGGAAAACCTGCACTTAGAGACAAATCAATCACGATTCAATCCTTATTGGTTTGATGTAAATGCTCCCCCTTAACATGTGCATGGAAAATTTGAAATCGTTTGGCACATGTAAGGAGGAGAGCATGTTAATCACGTATAAAACCATTTATCGAATTATCATTTTAAATTCAATTTAAATCATAAATTCTCCCCCAATCACAATTCTCAAATCCTTTGAGATTTGTGATCTCTATTGATTTAAATTAAATTTTGAGAACTTTTAAGGAGAATTGCGACTTGCTTTTGAAGAACATTTCAACTGATAAGAATCAGATTTTTAGACTTTAAACTCCATTGTTTAAACATGCATGAGTATCTTTTGAAAACATAATAATAGCCAAGGTCTTGAACCACTTGTATAAAACATTGTTCATTTTGATAATCCAAAAGTAGACCTTGCTCGTTTAAGTGCCAATTGTTTGAAAAAATACACTTTTTGATTCGATTGAAATCATTCTCCCCCTCAATCAATGACATAAGTTGTTGATTGAGAGATAGAGATTTTGACAGATGATAAGCCCAGATGATTTTCAAAGATAGAGTCCGAGGTATTTTCAAAGCAATGTTGTTTTCATTAGATGACAAATATTTTTCAGAAGAATCATTAGAAGGAAAAATATTTGGAAAGGAAATATTTGTCTTTTTGGTGACAAAAATTTGTTTTTATAATCAGAGCATGAGATTTGAAAAATAAGATCAAGCATGGCTCTGTTCTTTCTTTTTAAAACGGGTTACTGTCTGAAATGACAATAAACTACCATTTTTCTCCGTCTCATTTTTTTTAATAAAAAAATGTATGTACATTCGAAGAACATCTAAAAACCCGTGACATTCTTTGAATGTCAACACAAAGTCCGTAGATGTTATCGAATTAAGAAAAACATGACAAAATAACAATATTTTTGGAATTCTTCAAGATTTTCTAATTTTTATGGATTTTGAAAATTTTATATTTTTCTATTTTCTTTTTGTTGGTTTTATAAATTTGTATTTTGCTTTTTGAAAAAATATGTACACAAGATAGATGAGGAGATGCCTTTACTTCTCTTCTTCCTCAAGAAGACGTTTGAGTGTCTCAGGTTGAAGACTCTTGAGTCCAAGACGAGGAAGAATAAACTTGAAACGTTCTCGAGGGAGTGCCTTAATGAAGATGTCTGCTAGCTGATATTCAGTTCTCACAAAGCAAAGTTCTACCACACCTTTTTCCACTTGTTCTTGAATGAAATGATGTTGAATGTCAATGTGCTTTGCTCTTGAATCTTGAACATTGTTGCAGGAGAGAGAAATGACACTTTTGTTATCACAATACAGAGGAATTTTATTGAAGTCAAAGCCATAGTCAGATAGTTAGGATCTCATCCATAGGATTTGAGCACAACATGATGACATTGCGATATATTCGGCCTCTGTAGAGGATATCGACGTACACATTTGTTTCTTAGATGACCAGCTTACAAGCTTTTCTCCCAAGAATTGAGCACCACCTGATGTGCTTCGACGTGTATCTTGACACCCTGCATGATATGCGTCTGCACATGCTGTTAGTGACATGTTGGTGTCCTTCGGATACCAAAGTCCCATGTTAATGGTACCTTGGAGATACCGAAAGACCCTTTTAACCGCTTCAAGGTGCTTTTTTGTAGGCTTAGCCTGATATCTAGCACACATGCATACAGCGAACAAAATGTCAGGTCTACTGGCTGTGAGGTACATCAGGGATCCAATCATACTACGATATTTTGTTTGATCAACCATGATCCCTGAGTGGTACTCATCCAGTTTGGTACACTTCACCATGGGAGTGTCAACGGGGTCACAAGTATCAAATTCGAATTTTGTTAAAATTTCATTAGCATATTTAGATTGATTGATAAAAATGCCTCCGGGACTTTGTGAAATTTGTAATCCCAAGAAAAATGACATTTGTCCCATCATTGACGTTTGAAATTTGGATCCCATCTCCTTATAAAAACGGTCACATTCATTGGGGCAGTCAAGGCAAAAATAATATCATCAACATAGATTTGAACGTGAATTAAATGTTTGCCTGAATTTCTGGTGAACAATGTCGGATCAACTGCTCCTTTGCTGAATCCAGTAGATAGAAGAAACTTTGATAGCGTATCATACCATGCCCTTGGAGCTTGCTTCAAACCGTACAAAGCCTTCTTCAAGCGATAGACATGAGTAGGATGCTCTGGATTTACAAAACCTTCAGGTTGGCTGACGTATACGACTTCTTTAAGATCTCTGTTAAGAAAAGCCGTCTTTACATCCATCTGATAGACTACCATGTTCTTACTTGCTGCATTAGCATGGAAGATTCTGATTGCCTCGATACATGCAACTGGAGCGAATGATTTTTCAAAGTCAATACCCTCCTCTTGACAGTATCCTTTTGCAACCAATCGAGCCTTGTTCTTTAATACATCACCATGCTCATCAAGTTTTACTTTGAAGATCCACTTTAGAGCAATGATCATAGCACAGTCAGGAGCAGGTACTAATTCTCATACATCTAGTCGATCGAACTTATCAATTTCTTCTTGCATGGCATTAAACCAGCTGTCTTCATTCATTGCAGTTTTAACGTCTTTTGGTTCGACCTTGGATAGTACAGAGTTGAAGAAGCACCATATGGCATCAGTTGCAAGTTATTTACGAGTGGATACTGGACGAGAGGGATTTCCAATGATGTTGTCCAATGGATGATCATGTGTCCATTTTCTAAGGTGTTCGTGTGGTTGTTGTTGAGGAACTGAAGTAGCATAGTCGTTTTCCCCTGATGAAGATGGTTCTGATGATGGGTCAGGAGAAAATATGTTCTCAAAAGGATCATCTTTGGGAGTAGCAAAGGGGTTATCTCCATCATAGGTGCCAGAAACAATTCCATGATGTTCACTTGATGATTGAGGAATTGAAGATGATACAGAGTGATCAACAGCAGGTGCTTCTTGACTCAATGACATAGAAACTGAAGGGTTATCTACGTTGACAGGGATAAGAGCAGCCTCTGTTGATGGATTTGACAGATCATTAGCAATTGGCTCATAGTGTTCATCAAACATTGGATCAAACAATTTCTTCAAATCATCTTCTGAAGGTGGTACATATGGAGTTGCTGGTGATGGATTTTGTACAAGAGTAGAACTGATGGGACTACTTGATGAAGGTTGTGATGCGGGTCCATAGCCATTTGACCGGTCAGCTCATCGAATGTAACGTGAATTGTTTCCATGATATTTCGGGTTCTTTTGTTGTAGATTCTGTATCCTTTTCTGTTTGGTGCATATCCTACAAATACTCCAATGTCTGCTTTAGCTTTTAGTTTATCTAAATCTTAACCCTCATTAGTTGGATAACACAATGCACCAAACACACAAAGGAATGATAGATCAGGTTTTCGATTGTGGACAAGTTCATATGGAGTTTTTCCATGAGATGTGTGAATTAGGGATCGATTTTGAGTGTAGCATGCCGTGGCAATGGCTTCAGCCAAGAGAAACATTGGAACCTTTGAGTAAATCAGCATTGTTCTTGTGGCTTCCACAAGAGTTCGATTTCGTCTTTCAACTACACCGTTCTGTTAAGGAGTTCATGGAACACTTCTTTGATGACTGATTCCAACACTTTCATAAAACTCACAAAGTTCTTTATTGACAAACTCAGTTCCATTATCTGTTTGGATGATTCCGACAGTTTTGTTAAGTCGAACCTGCAGCTGTTTGATAAGTTTAATGATGATATCTGGAGTTTCATCCTTTGTCCTTAAGAACTTAACCCAAGTAAATCGAGAGTAATCATTAACCACAACTAACACATATTTCTTCCTGTTAATAGTCTGCACTCTCATGGGTCCACATAAATCCATGTGAATGGTATGAAGAACTTCCATAACTGAGTTTGTAGGTTTGGGTTTGTGGGCATACTTCTTGCTTTTTCCCAATTGGCATGCTGAACAAAGATGATGATTTTCATACTTTAGTCTAGGTAAGCCTTTTACTAAGTCCTTTCTGGAAAATCATTTATGGTGCCGAAGTTCAAGTGATTGAGACGACGATGCCATAACCATGACTTTGTTTTTGAAGCCTTTGACAACAAGCAAATTGGAGAAGACTTCATCCTATCTTCGATAGAGATGGTGTATAGGTTTGAACCACGTGTTCCTCTTAAAAGTTCTGCACCATCAAGTTCTCTAACGAAACAAGTATGTTTTCTGAAGGCCACTTCTAGACCAGAATCACATAATTTATCGACATAAAATAAGTTATGACAAAGATCTTCAACGTAATATACCCTGGAGATTACACTATCACCAACAACATAGTCTCCATAACCCATAATTGCACCGAAATAATCGTTCCCAAATTTAACAGTCCTGATGAATTTACTCACGAAGTTCATGAGCCGCGACCGGTCTCCAGTCATATGCTTGGAACAGCCTAAGTCCAGGTACCACAGAACGATTTGAACAATCTGCAGTTGAACACATACAAGAATGGATAACTGGATAATTGGGATCCCCATGCAAGAATGGGTTCCATTTGGTTAGTAACAATGATTGGAACACTCACATCAGAAGTAGAAACAATGGAATCATCAGGGATTGATGTAGTGCTAGTGTATGCATTAGACCTATTCAAAGTATGTTCACTTCTTAAAGGAATAGTTCTACCAGTAAGCATCCATTTCCTAATGGGCATTGATCTGGATAATTTAGGGCACAATACATTAAGACTAAATTTGTATCCAGTAGGTATCCATTGATAACCTACATTACTAAATTTTCTTCCTATGGGTTTCCAATGTTTTCTAATCTTCTTCCGCCTTTGCTTTCTAGCCTTCTTAGCTTGATTTTTGGCATTAACAGTTTTAACTAGGTATTTAACAGTATTAATCAAATCATTCATACCACATACATGATTAGTAACATAAACCAAGCAATCATCATTACATGTTTTGCCAAAAGTAGCAGAATTCGAATTAATTACAGTACACTTATAGCTAATACTAGAATCAACACGATTCGTTTTATTCAACTCAAACTTAATGTTCCTAGGGTGGTCTTCTACTCTCTTCCATTGCACATTCTTAGCTTGCGAGGTCCTATCTTGATTTGTATTGCCTGGAGGCTTTGACCCGCTTGCTTTTGTGTCACTGATTACTCCTGTAGAGGGAATTATGGGACATTAGTTGGTTGGGCTACCTTTTGCATTCCTGAACTAGAAGTGCAGGGATCTGAACTACTTGAAGGCACTTTAGAGTACACTTTCTTAACACTGGGCATAGAATTGGTTGCATACTTAGCACTAGGCATAGAACAAGGCATCACAGCTTTATCTTTCTCACATAAGGATTTAGGACATGTTGCTCTTAAACATTCTAACAACTCCAGAGATCGTTTGGCCTGAATGCAAGCAAACCTAATTTCACTATCAAGTGGCTTATTTATGAGATCCTCTTCTACAATCTCACGAAGATCCTTAAGGTGAGCGAAATAGTTATGAAACAGAAGTTCGTTATTTCTAAGATGAGGAGAAATGTATTTAACAGTCACAATATATTTAGAGTCTGCAGATGACTTTGATGCAACATTCTCATTAAAGACAAGTGGCATTTTCCCTTTTACCTGACTCCTCAGATTCTCAATTTCCTTTTGTAAAGACGTTATTTTTTCGTTGTTCTTGTCACGAGTGACTTTCATTGAATCATATAACTCTTTAAAGTGTCATTTAACTTTTTCATTTTCTTCTAGAAAACTCTCATTTTCCTTTTGCAAAGCATTAACCAAGTTTTGAAGATGAAAAGTTTGAGAACACTGAGAATCTAAAGGAGGAGGCATTTGGGAGCCAGTCACATTGTTCTTTTCACCCTTTAATTGTGAAATTTGGGCTTTCAACTTTCTGATCGTGTTACAGTGAGCTTGAATCTGTTCGTCACGTTTGTTTATTTCAAAAAGTGTATCAAGCTCTGGAACATTTGAGGATGTCTTGATGTTTGAGGTTTTGACATTTTTGTTTGAGATGTTGATATTTTAGTTGCAAATCAAAATGTTCAACTTCTAGTTTAGAAAGATGTTTAACGAAATTATCGTGATCATCCTGATCAATTTTCTCATTTAGTTTTGAGTTTTTGTTTTCAAGCTCAATGACACAATCATGGGAAACTTTCAAAGCAACAGTTAATTCATGAAATTGAGAAGCAGTAATAGAATGCTTAGTAACAGTATAAAACACATCTTGAGCCACACAACTCAATACTAAGTTCTCATTTAAGATATGCAAATTCTTCCTTTCAATTTCATTATATTTGAGTTCCCGTTCATAATTATAGACCTCAACTATCATTGCATCAAATTCCTTTTCCATTTTTTTAATATCTAAGTCTATCCCTTTTTGAAGACTCTCAAATTAACCTTTTAATTGTTTAAAGAAAGGCATGACCTCAGTTAAATAACATTCTTTAGTTTGCTCAAAACCCCTCTCCCCTTCAGTTATCCCAGTAGGTGTGATCCTTTTCTTACATGTTTTCTCAAAATCAACAAATAGTTGATAAACAACATACAAGCTGATTAAGGTCTTGCTCTTAGTGGAATAGATATGGGAACTAAATGCATTGGTGTATTCGGAGGATACACAGTTGCTGGAGGCATTTTCCTAAGGGGAGTGTTTGTTTTAACAAGTGCATTAGCTTTTTGCATATCTATGTCCTTTTTCCAAAAAAGTTGTTCTGGGTTAATAGAGTTTGAGGCTTGAACCTGTTCAGGGAAATCCAATTTTCTTTAGTGTAATCATGGGGTTTGTACGTTATGTTTTGCTTATTACACTCAGGATCTTTTAGATTCTTATTCATTTTCTCCCTAGTGACTTCATCTAATTGCCTATCTTCCTCAGTGCACTCTGCGCAACTAGGTTTCTTCCTAGGCTTAAGGGTTTCATTACCATCATATATTACCTTCTGAGCTTCTCTAGCCACTTTACCATATTCAGGATTGGGTTCCTTTACAAGGGGAATGCTATGCTTATCGCTAAAAACTCTATGCTTAGTGATCATGTGAGCAGTTTGAATGGTATTCCCTTGTACGTACAACTTATTTTCAAGCTTGTTTTTCAAAGTTTTTAGATTGGAAAAGTCATTCAAAAGTTTTGATTCCTTAGCATTAAATTCTTGTTTAAGCACTTTAACATTATTTTGGAGTTCTTGTTTTCGCTTAACAGTTTTAGAAAGCTTTTCTTGTAAGGAGTTTAACTCTTGTTTTAACACTTATTCTCTAAAATTACTTTTTCTAATAATTGTACGCATTTGGTCATCCATTTCCTGCTCACGGGTAGTTAACTCAAACTTAGCACGTTGTTCATAAATAGCAACTTGTTCTTTATAGACATTCAGTTCAGAGATAATAGAATCATCAGGGGCACATGGAGTGAATTCATCAAAAACATAGTCATCATTGACTGCAGAAGATGCATCACTTGGTACAATCTCACTTTCACTTTGTATCACATATTGATCATATGGGACAATATTACTATTATCCACATTATCCATATCTGATTCATTGGTTACATGTGATTGTACTTTTTTATGCATCTCTTGCTCATCAACTTCATCATATAGTTTTAATACCTCAGAGATGATTGATTCTTTGGAAGGACCAGCCTGCTGTGGTGATGAAACCTTTGGAGAGACCATTGGTGAAATGCTAGCATGAAGATTGTCTGGGCAGTAGGTTCATCATCGAAATCAGAGTCAAATGCATCACAGTCAGCAACTTGAAAGGCATTTTGATGATTGTGACCTATTTCCTGAATTGGCTGCTCATCCACATCAGCATAATAGGTTTTGGCATTTCCATCCGCAAGAAACAACAACTCTTCTTCATCAAAAGCCGCTCCACTGTCCTGAGCTTGCACTAGCAGCAACTTGTCCCTGAAGTACTCTGCAATTTGAGGGCGTTTTGGAGATGTGCAGTTCCTTGCAATGTGTCCATCACCACCATAGTTGTAGCACTTGATTGGCTTTCCTTGTCCTTGATTGGCATTCCTTCCACGATTCTGATTAGCCACATACCCTCCACCTACTCCAGTATTACCATAACTTGCTCCAATCATCCTTTGTTCATACCGTCTTCCTTGCACATTCTGCACCACTACCTTACCATTTTTGATAGTAGCTTGATTGTGTGGATTGGATGATGTTCTGAGGTTATTGTTGGTGTGTGGAGTGGAATTCAGATTTTGACTAACCATGAGAGACAGTTGATTGATGAAGTTTTCCATGAGTGTGTTTGAGTCTGGAGGCTTATATGCTGGATCAGGAATGCGCTTGTAATTACCATTACCCGTGGGTATGACTTGAGAAGCTTTGGTAGTAATTCCTACATTGGTGTAAAAGGCTGTTGAATCATTTGACGAACTTGCTTCTCCCTGTTTAGATTTGAACTGTTCAAGAATCATTCATTCAAACATAGCGTGTCTCTCATTCTGAAGCAGGAATGCATACAATTGCTCATAGTTAATGTTCCTTAAACCCTTAGTTTACTTGACTGAAGTGAAAAATTTGTGCCATTCGGGATTCATGTTGTTCACATACTTTGAGTTTAGCTGAATATTTGGCATAGTCATCTTAATATTCCTCATGTCATTCACAAGCTTGTGGAACCTCACGTAATATTCAGTGACACTTTCCCCTGGTTTCATCTTAAAGTGCTCAAAGTCATCATACAATTGTGATTCTCTGTCTTCATTAGTTAATACAGAACCAGAGAGAAGCATCTTGACATTGTCCCAAACTCCCTTGGCTTCAGTGTTGTGATTGATTAACTTGTAGATGTCTTTTGGAAGACCCTGAAGTATAATGTTTGAAGCCGTGATATCAGCATCATATCTCTTTTTCTCCTTATCACTAAGCTCATCATACGTCTTTGGTTTGTCCAATCCTAAGATCACTTACCATCCACAACAGTTTCAAGTATGTCTCTTGTAGTCCCAATCTGATAAGGTCCTTCATCAATTGATTTGAGAATGTTAACCCCATTTTCCTTTCCCAAATAGTACAACCTAATTCATTGAGCCCATAAGTCATAATCAGTTCTGTCAAGCATAGGTGGACGAGTATCTGATCCAGCTGCTTGAACGTCCTCAGCTACAGTAGAAACGATAGTAGGTACGTTGTTAGACATGATTCCAGATTGTACGGGATTTTACTATTCTTTGATTAAATCGGGAAATAGATTCTTTCACGGGATTTTACAAAATCAAAAGAACAACCATAAAACGTAGCACGAAGAAGTGACAAGTCTCAATAGACAAGTAGTAAACTTGAAAAGTCGCACCCTAACCAAATCGCTTAAGGATCAACTCGCTTAGTAGACAAGTCGCATAAATGGACAACTCGCTTAACAACCAAGTCGCATAAACCAACTCGCTTAATAGACAAGTCGTTTAAAACCCAAGTCGCATAAAGATACAACTCGCTTAATAGACAAGTCGCTTTAAAACCCAAGTCGCATAAAGATACAGCTCGCTTAATAGACAAGTCGCTTTAAAACCCAAGTCGCTTACAGAATCAACTCGTTTAATAGGCAAGTTGCATAAACCAACTCGCTTCAAAGACAACACGCTTAAGTGTCAACTCGCAAAGACAAAAAACTCGCTTAATAGCCAAGTCGCATAAACTAACTCGCTTCCAATAACAAAGCAACTCGCTTCCTAGAACTGTTTTATCGAGGATCAACTCGCTTCGTAAAATATTAAAAAACAACCACTTTATCAATAAAAAACAACCCAACCACGATGATTCAAGCCTTCTAATTCAAAACCTAAGCACATATGATGATCCTAAACACAAAAGTACAATCAAAATTCAAAATTTAACACTAGAAATTGACCAAATGATTTAAACTCTTCTAAACACTTATAACCCCAAAAGCCTCCACCAAAACAAAGAGCATGAAAGATGAGTGATCAAACCATGTCTCTTGATACCAGTTGTAACTTATAAGATTTCACAAACACATCAAACCATAATCATATGGGGCGTATACAAGTTTTAGAGAGAGAAAGTTTTAGAGAGAGAAAGGGAAGAGAGTTGGGAACTATGTGAAATAAAAGAAAAATGGTATTGAAGCTTCAACACTCTACCTTGGGAGGTAGAGGGTATTTATAGTTTTCTTACAAGACTCGCCTCCTACGGGCTGTGGATCAGGCATACAGTGGGTAAAGACCCGTCCGTCCTCCACGGTGTTACTTAACTAAATACTAACTAATATTAAATAACTACGACTACGAGCTTTCTAACGATTACATATACTTGAGGTGACCGACACTTTAATGACTGGATTTTCTAAATCCTAAAACTAATACATGAGCGAAAAGAGTAGAATGCGTAAAGAAAATAATAAGATTACCGAATGATTATAGCAAAGTATAATGATTACAAGAGTTCTCATATGGAATAGACGCGTTTGCAGGACCTTATAATCTTCTAAAATCGCCTAAAAGTCATACTTGGTGGTTAAAATCACTCTGAGAAATGAATGCTAGATTTTCTGTTTATACTTTCTGAAAACCGGTCAATACGGTGTATCGGAACGGTCCAATACAACGTATCGAGGGTAATTAGCATTGGCTCCATGATTATTATAATCAAGAATATTCATTAACCGTCCTTCAATACGGTGTATAAGGGTTCTTGGATACGGCGTATTGAGGACTTCCCGTCATGGATGTTGATAAGGTTTTAAAATGAAACTTTTTGAGGGGTCGTTTGTTGGGAATTATGTGAAGTATGAATTATGATGAAGTTACTGCTGAAAGGATTCTGCTGAAGTGTGTGGATTCTACCAAAGACATAATTCTACTGAAGTATTATAGTTTGTAGTTGGTTTCTGCGGAGATAGTATTCCGCATATTCTATAGTTAGTTAGGATATGCATGAGCTTTATTAGGAAGTGATTACGTATATCTTATTTAGTTTTACGTTTCTTAGAGAACAAGTTAGGGTTCCTTGTCTATAAAAGGAACACAATAGATTGAATTATGTACGAGTTGAAGAATAAAGTTTTAGTATCAATATAAAGATCCATAGAGGATCAACGAGTTCTTAGTTATCTGTGTTTATACTTGTGTTTATATTCTGCTAAAGAATACAAGTTGTAGAGATTTTCTATTAGTTTGTTTATGATTACATAAGCAATACTAACGATCTACGAGAGAGGAATATGATCTATGGGCGATGAAGATGCAAAAATGGATCTCCAACATTGATTGGAATCTATGGGAGATAGTAAGGAAGGGAAACAGTTTGAAGAGAACTACCACAGATGCTGATGGTAATCTTATTTTTGTTCCTCCCAAATCTGCTGAAGAGTTACTGGCGGTTCAGAGAGAAACAAAAGTTAAGACGATTCTTCTTCAAGCTATTCCTGAGGATCACTTTAGTGATTTTCACTTCATGCAAGATGCTAAGGACACATGGTTAGCAATCAAGGCGAAGTTTGGTGGGAATGAGGAGTCTAGGAGAATGAGAAAGTCGATGCTGGGACAACAGTTTGAAGATTTTCAAATCTCTGAAGAGGAAGGAATTCACAAAGTCTATGACATGTTTCATAAGATTTTAAGTAAGTTGAATCAGCTGAAGGCAAAACCAGATAATGATGATTGTAATTCTAAGTTCCTGAGATCATTACCTCAATCCTGGCTACAAGTGAGCATTGCTTTAAAAGCTAAGGGTGGTTTGGATAGGCTTACTTTTGATGAGCTGTACAACAAACTTAAAGCTCTTGAACATGATGTAAGAAGTCCTTTTCGTTCATCATCTACTGCTAGTCACACAACATTTGTTGGGGCCTCTACCCCAAAGATGATTCATGCTCCAAGTCCAACTTACTCATCATCATCTTACACTACCACTCCATCAAGTTCTCAATATGGTAGTGTAATGGAAGATGTGCTTGGATCCTTCTTTGCTGATTATGACCCTCAACAACAACTTGCTTATGAGGATTTCGAACAGGTGGATCAACTGGATATGGAAGAGATGAAGCTGAAGTGGCAGGTGGCTATGCTATTAATGGAAATCAAGAGATTTGAGCTTAAAGCTGGGAGGAAGTTTGGCTTCCAAGGAAGAGATCCAAAAAAGTTTGACAAAAAGAAGGCCAAGTGATTTACATGTCATCAGATGAGTCACTTCTCCAGAGAGTGCAAAGATAGGAAAGCTGGTGATGAGGTGAGATACTCTTCTTATCAGCAGAATCAAAGGGATTCTGGAACTTCAAGGGGATCAGCTGCTTTGGTCACTCTTGATACCAATGTGGACTGGAAGCTACATGAGCAGGAAAATGATGATGGTCCTATTGTTGATAATGTTGGGTTGATTGCAAGCTGTACTTCAGAGGATAGGCATGATCAGATTGCCTTGATGGGCATCTCTCAGGTACAAAACTGTTTGTTTGGTTGTAGTGAGCGTTATAATAAACTCAAGGAAGCATATGATATTTTGAAACCTAAATATAATGAATGCTATGTTGAAGTTGAAGCTTATAAACAGGCTTTAAAAACATTAGAAAGACAAAAGGTTCGGTTTCAGAAGAATCAAATAGCTTATGATGAAAAATTAAGGGTGTTAGAGAGTGGTCTAGAATGTACTAAAAATAAGTTAAAAAGATCTGAGAAGTTAAGAGCAGATGTAGTGTCAGAAAATCTAGAGTTAAAATAGAAACTAGATGAGGAGGTAGCTAGGCATAATGAATGGTTATTGATTGGGAACAAGCTAGCTAGTCACATCTATAGTAGTCAATTTGTGACCTCTACAATAGGTTTAGGGTTCCAAAAGTATGTAGGATTGGAAGCTAGGAATGATGGACGTAAATCTACACCAGCAGGCTTAGCTAATTTTGTCAAAGAAGGTGACTTACATGCTGTACGTAGACCTATTAGAGGTGAGCACATGCCCATTGACCTTTCTATTACTGTTGAATTCGATGGATCACACCATCTATATGGCAAAAAGTCAAAAGACTTGCCAGACCCTGATACTTCATCTACTGACTTTGTCTCTTGTGTTAACAGTGACAAGTCCTTCGAGCAAGGGTCTACAGAGTGTGATTCAAATGACAAGTCTGACCTTCCCAAGTCTTCACCTCTGCCTGCACCCAAGACTACCAATAAGCATGTCAGAGTTGCTGCCAAGGAACCAACTTCCAAGACAGTTTCCTCTGAAGACTTGCTTTTTAATTCTTTGCATAATAATTATGTTAAAAACAATTCTGTTCATGGTTTTAGTATGAATACTTCTGCTTGTAATAGAACATCTTTTGGTTTGAATAAATCTTCTAAACAGAAGATATGTTTTGTGTGTGGAAGTAAATTTCATTTAATTAAGGATTGTGATTTTCATGAGCAAAGAATGGGTAGGTGTGGTGATTATAGGAAATCTAGGCCAATGTGGACTAATGTTAATAATATACAACCTTATGTTCCACAAGCAACTTATACCAATTCTCCTTATTCTTAGAGAAGTTCAGTTGCTAGACCATATGTTCAACCAACAAGTTCATATTTATATTGGCCTGGATACGTTGACTCAATGACTGCTGGGAAAGGATATTGGGATACTGCTGTCAAGCCCTCAGCAGGTTGTTCTTGGAATAAAAAGGGACCCAAATTTCAATGGAAACCCAAGAACAATAGTGGATCTTATACATCTGCTGACAGCAGTATCCCAGTTGCTGTCAAGCCCTCAGCAGGTTGTTCTTGGAATAAAAAGGGACCCAAATTTCAATGGAAACCCAAGAACAATAGTGGATCTTATACATCTCCATGGCATAAATCATATGATCCACAAGGCAGGTTCAAGTCAGTAATGACTTGAGCCTCCATAGTGTACTAATAGTTTGTATATTTTTGTTGTTGTTGTAGGATCATCCTCTTAAGCATAAAGATATTGGCATTGTTGATAGTGGTTGCTCAAGATGTATGTCAGGAAACAGAGATATGATGCACAACTTTGTACCCATTGAAGGAGGAGGCAATGTGACCTTTGGAGGAAGTGATGGAAGAATTACTGTGAAAGGGACCATCAAAACACCTCAACTGGACTTTGAGAATGTATACTATGTCAAGGAACTCCAACACTTTAATTTGTTCTCAGTCTCACAAATCTGTGACACCAAGAACAAAGTACTCTTCTCAGAGGATGAATGTCTTGTGCTATCTAAAGACTTCAAACTACCAGAAGATACTACAATTCTGCTGATAGTTCCTCGAAATCACAATCTTTATACATTCAACTTAACTGATGTTAAACAAGAAGGTGACTTAACTTGTTTGGTGGCTAAAGCATCCCTGGATGAGTCTACCAAATGGCATATGAGGATGGCCCATGTGAATTTCAAGACCATAAACAAGCTCTCTAAACTGGGTCTTGTTGAAGGTCTTCCTTCCAAAGTTTTCACCAATGATCATAATTGTGTTGCCTGCAACAAAGGAAAGCAACACAGAGCCTCATACAAAGTTGTTACTGCTGTGAGCATTATTTCTGAACCTCTTCAGCTGCTTCATATGGATCTTTTTGGTCCAACTCAAGTTAGAAGCATTGATTACAAGTATTTTTGTCTGGTTATCACTGATGGCTATAGCAGATTTTGTTGGGTATTCTTTCTAAGGACCAAAGATGAAACATCTCCAGTGCTGAAAGACTTCATTACCCTTATTGAAAATCAGTTGAACAAAAAGGTGAAAGGAATTCGATGTGATAATGGGACAGAGTTCAAGAATGCATTACTTATAGAACTCTGTAGGTCTAAAGGGATCAAAAGGGACTATAGTACTCCAAGAACCCCACAACAAAATGGGGTGGCAGAAAGGAAAAATAAGACCTTGATAGAGGCTGCAAGATCAATGCTGGCAGACTCTAAGTTACCCACCATGTTTTGGACTGAAGCTGTTGGCACAACTTGTTATGTACTAAATAGGGTATCCATTACTAGACCACACTTCAAAACACCATATGAACTTCTCTATGGGAAAGTTCCTGCTATTCATTACCTCAAACCTTTTGGTTGTCAAGTGACTATTCTGAATAGAAGTGATCCTTTGGGCAAATTTGATGAGAAAGCTGATGATGGTTACATTGTGGGATATTCAGCTCATAGTAAGGCTTACAGGGTTTACAATTTATCTGCTAAGAAGATTGAGGAGACTTTGAACATGAGATTTCTAGAAGACAAGCCTAATGTTCAAGGACATGGTCATGTTTGGTCTTTTGACCTTGATTACTTAACTGATTATTTGGGTTACTCTAGACATATGGCTAACCAACATGCAGGTACTCAAGAGTCTCCAACGAACAATGCAGGTACTATGGATACTGATTCTGACAGTGAGTTTGAAGATGATGAACAACCCATTGTTGTGCCTTCTTTCTCCCCTAACAATTTTGCAGGTGACACTTCTAAAGATTTTGATGATGAGAGTGAAGATGATTCACACTATGCTGAGGACCTTGCTAGGCTTAAGAAACAAGAGTATGCAGCTAACCTAGATGCTGAGAGGAATGCTGAGGAGAGTGCAAGTGAAGCAATAAGTGGAAACAACACTTCTGCTGAAAGTGACCCTGTTTCTCCTATCATCACCAAATCTGCTGAAAGATATGCTATTTCTACTCCTATTTCTACTAGAGTGTCAACAGACTTTGGAGAACCTTATACACGTTTTCCAAAACCTTCAGATCTTGATCATCATCAACCCAAAGCTTGCATCTTCACCTCACCTTCCTATGACACTGATTTTGAACCAACTGTCACTAATCTTGATACCTCCATTGATGTCAACACCACTGCTACTAAAAGGATCCACAATGCTCATCCACAGTCTAATATTATTGGTGATCCTAATGCACCTGTTAGAACTAGGGGTACTGTGACAAGTTCTAAATATGGTCAAGTGGCTTTTATCTCTTATGTCTCAAATCAGCAAAGAGACAATCACACAGACTATGAACATTGTCTGTTTGCTTGTTTTCTTTCTCAAGTGGAACCAACAAGTGTTAGTTAGGCTCTTGAAGACTCAAGTTGGCTTGAGGCAATGCAAGAAGAGATGCAACAATTTCAAAATCAGCACGTTTGTATATTGGTACCACTACCTGATGGCAAGTATGCAATTGGGACTAAATGGATTCTAAAAAATAAGAGAGATGCAAGGGGTGTTGTCATTAAAAATAAAGCAAGATTAGTTGCTCAGGGGTATAGACAAGAGGAGGGGATTGATTATGATGAAGTGTTTGCACGTGTGGCTAGAGTTGAGGCCATACGGATTTTCTTGGCTTATGCATCCTACATGGGTTTCATGGTCTATCAGATGGATGTTAAAGGTGCCTTCCTGTATGGTGAAATAGAAGAGGAGGTTTATGTCACTCAACCTAAAGGATTTGAAGACCCATATCATCCTAATCATGTTTACAAGGTAGTCAAAGCTCTCTATGGACTACATCAGGCACCTAGAGCTTGGTATGCTAGGCTTTCATCATTTCTGCTGAAGCATGGTTATCGAAGAGGTGCAATTGATAAGTCACTTTTCCTTAAGAAGATTTCCACAGATATCATTCTTTTGCAAGTGTATGTGGATGACATTATTTTTGGATGCACAAAAGAAGCTTGGTGTAGGGAGTTTGAGGAGCTTATGAAGGGAGAGTTTCAGATGAGTGCTATGAGGGAGTTGACTTTCTTTTTGGGTCTCCAAGTTCAGCAGAAATCTGATGGCATCTTTATCAGTCAGGACAAATATGTGAGGGACATCTTGAAGAAATTTGGAATGGAGAGTGTCAGAACTGCCACTACACCTTATGAAGCTCCAAAGACAAACACCAACAATGAAGCAGATCCTCCTGTGAATGTTCATTTATACAGATCAATGATTGGTTCTTTGATGTATTTAACAGCTTCAATGTAACACCCTAGGCAAATCCCACATCGGCTGTGGCCTGGAGAGATGCTGGGCTCATAAGATAACATTCGCCTTACAATGACACAACGCGTTTTGTGGTCTACTGCGGGTGGAGTTCTTAGGAACTGGCAGTTAAGCGTGTTCATGTGAGAGTAGTACTGGCTTGGGTGACCTGCTGGGAAGTCTTCAAATGAGGCCACAAAAACAAAGCCGTGAGCCTGCGGGCAAAGCGGACAATATTGTGGTCTATAAGGCGGGGTGTTACAAGTGGTATCAGAGCCACTCCTGAGCCGTTCGGGATGGTGGGGCAAACCTCATCGAGGACGATGAGTCCCTAAGGGGGGGTGATTGTAACACCCTAGGCAAATCCCACATCGGCTGTGGCCTGGAGAGATGCTGGGCTCATAAGATGACATTCGCCTTACAATGACACAACGCGTTTTGTGGTCTACTGCGGGTGGAGTTCTTAAGAACTGGCAGTTAAGCGTGCTCATGTGAGAGTAGTACTGGCTTGGGTGACCTGCCGGGAAGTCTTCAAATGAGGCCACAAAAACAAAGCCGTGAGCCTGCGGGCAAAACGGACAATATTGTGGTCTATAAGGCGGGGTGTTACATTCAAGGCCTGATATTACTTTTGCTGTGAGTGTATGTTCTCGCCATCAAGTCACTCCACTTACTTCCCATCTCAATGCTGTCAAGAAGATCTTTAAGTACCTCAAAGGTCAACCTCATTTAGGCCTTTGGTACCCAAAAGAGTCTCCATTTAAGCTGGAAGCATATAGTGACAGTGACTATGCTGGTGCAAATCTGGATAGGAGATCCACAACTAGAGGTTGCCAATTCCTTGGAAAGAGATTGATTTCTTGGCAGTGCAAGAAACAAACAATTGTGGCTACCTCATCTACTGAAGCAGAGTATGTTGCTGCTGCTAATTGCTGTGGACAGGTTCTTTGGATACAAAATCAATTGTTGGATTATGGGTATAATTTCATGAACACAATAATTTTTATTGATAATCAAAGTACCATATGCATTGTTAAAAATCTAGTTTTTCACAGTCGAACTAAACATATTGAAATCAGGCACCACTTTATAAGAGATGCATATGACAAACATTTGATAAAAGTGGTTAAAATTCACACTGATGACAATGTGGCAGATTTGTTAACAAAGGCTTTTGATGGACCACGGTTTCAACACCTTGTGGTCCATATTGGTATGCTTAACCCTTAACTGCAAAGTTTAAGGGGAGGCATAGGCCTCAGGGGAGGCATATGACTCAGGGGAGGATTTGTGTACACTTTGCATGTTTTAATGTAAATTTTGTAGATTTTTGAGTGTATCTTTTTTGATTTCTCTTGTTTACTAACACTAACTAGCTAATGTAATTTAAGTTTATTTGTCCTTGTTTGGTTTGTGTATGTCCATGTCTGTTTTGTTTTGCAGATTGCATTAGTAAGTTGAAGTTCATCATGATTGGTCAAATGGAAAATGGTCATGTAAGCTTTAGAGCATGTTTCTACTGTAATCAAAGTACTGAAGTTGAGCTATTTGTTTCCACTAAAGAGAAAGTACTAAAGTTAATTGTTCATTCATTCATTCAAGAAACACTTTACAGCTTACAACTTATAGATTACAATCAACTTCAAATTGAAATACAAGATGAACATCTTTACATGATCTACTAAACCTATTCTAACTCCTATAATCGACTAGCTCATATCATCTATTCCAACAGCTGTTGGATATGCATGATCGCTCATATCGTCTATTCCAGCTGCTAGACATGCATGACTATGATCTGCATAACCACCCATGTCTTCTATCCTGATGGCTGGATATGCATGACCGGTATGATGAAGAAGCTAAGGATCAAAATGGGAAGGATGGATTAAGAAAACCATAGATGATGAAGATGAATACACATGTCCTATGTGCTTCATCTTCTTGGTTTCAGCAAAAAGCAATCCATCCATCTTCCTTAAGCCCTTCCCTTATACGATATGTGATGAAGCACCAAACCATGGCGCAGGAAGAGCAAGCACCACATCTCTTCCGGCACGAGGCCTTTGTTAAGGTTGAAGTGCTGAAGGTTGGGAGTATGAAGTTCTCTTCTTAGTGGACCCATCAGAGTCATTAGAAGACTCACTTGGATTCACTACACTATCATCTTCAGAAGAACTAAGAAATGGGGGTTTCAAAGGTCGAGGGTCAGGTGGACATGACCAAAACTGAAGGAAATCACTTGATGATGATGATGATGGAGAAGAGGTTAGATCAATAACCTTAGGTTTGGTATTCATGGCTAATTGAGGTTAATTAGGGTTTGTGATGAAATTAGGGTTTGTGATGAAAATTGGGGGTGAATGATATGGATTAAGTGTGCATTGGGATTCTTATATAGACGGATTCGAGGGTTAATGTAAATTAATGCGAGTTGGGTGGCACAGTAACGCTCCAGATATTTTACTGATGATATCTTTATCTTGGGTAGTATCTGCTGACGTGAATTACTTCAGCAGATTGACCGTGTTACTGCTGAAGTGTTACTTTGTTGTTGCTTAAAGTTGGAATACACGTAGGATATGGTCAAATAAAAGTTCTGATATTTTTGACTATATTTTGGGCAACTTCTACCAATCCATTATTTGCATATCTTTACTTCAAATTAAACGATTCCCTCTTCACATACATTCAAAAACACTTCCAGTTGAGTGATTCTTAACCCTAATTTACAATTTTACACATGGCGCTTCAATTTAAGAAGGATCACAACAAAGTTGCTTTTCTGGGAAAAGCTAAGGGTGATGAACTGTATGAACCAATGGTGGAGTTCTTGAAGAGGTCCAAGATTCATTATGCTTTAACACATTCTCCTAATGTGATATATGAATCGTTGGTTACTCAGTTCTGGGCATCTGCTTCAAAACGTAGTGAAACAGAGATCGTGGCTATGGTTGATGATGTCGAGTATGTGGTGACAGAGGAGTTGATCATAAGTCGACTTCATTTGGATGATGAGAATGGGGTTTATCACTCTAATTCAGTGGCAATACTTGATGGGCTGAGAGCTATTGGATACCAAGGTGAATGAACTGACATGTGGCTCAAGAATCAACTCTGCCCGATGTAGAGGTTTTTAGTTCACACATTGCTTCAATGCATAAGCAATAAATCAGGAGGATGGGATCAGTTCTCTACCCAATTAGGATGTGGTATTGTGTGTCTTTCTCAAGGGATAACTTATAATTTTTCCAGGTTTATTTTTGATAACATGGTTGAGAATATTCAAAGGAAAAATCATAAGTTCTTAATGTACCCTAGGTTTTTGCAAATGATATTAGACACTAATACCCGAGCCCAAGCCTTTTATCCCGTAGGAGCTTTATCTGCTAAACTATTTGCTTCAATGAGAACTAAATTTGAGGGGACACATCATCCTTTGCTAGCAGCTATGTTGCCTCAGGGAAATGAGGTTGCTGATGAGGATAATGTTGTTAATAATCCACCTTCTACCAATGTTACTACTGATGGTAATCCTTCAGTTGCTATTGATGAGGGCCCTTCTACTACTGCTGAAGCATCTAATGTTTCTCCTGACCAACCTCCACCTATACCTTCACCTAGACCTAGTCCTAATCCACCACCTACACAGGTTAGTTTTGAGTCATTTGAGTCTTAACCTAATCGAATGACCACACCTAGTCCACTCAGGGAACCATTTAATGAAGGTTCTCCTCATGTTGAGCATGACCATGTTTCTCCTGAAAGGTCCAATGAAGTTCCCATTACCACTGAGCAATCAGCTGGTAGAGCTGAGGACCCTATTACACTTACATCTGTCTATGCTCTAGTGAACAGGTATGTGGCTGAGGTGGCTGATCTCAAAAAGGAACTTGAAGAGACTAAATCTTCTCTTGGTGGTGAGATTGTGGAGCTGAATAATAAGGTTAAGAGTTTGGAAGAACAACTCGGGCATCATTCCAAAAGAAGGCTAGTGGTTTCTTCTGATGAAGAGCAAGAAGATAATCCGTTTGGTTCTCTTAAGATTTTAGCTGATGTGGCTCAGAAGACCAATGATCCTTCACCTATTGTTACTGAATCTTCAAAGAATAAGGAACCTATACAATTTACTAGACAAAGGAGAAGACATTATTTGAATAAGGTAACTGCTGAAGCTTCAAAGGAACAGAGTCTTGCACATCTTTCAACTGCTGAAGACACTATGACTGATGTACAAATGAAAGATGTTGATTCTACACATGGTCAAGATATTTTTAAGGAACCATCTAATCTTACAGATGATCAAGGAGTGTTTGTTGCTGGAAGGAGTTTCAATTTGAATACTAATGATGATGTTTTCTCTACACCTGTTGAACAGTTGTCTCAACATGTTTCTTCTGAAGTTCCTTCTATGGATATTCCTCAAGATGATTCTGCTGCAGAACCTGATGATACAGAGAAAGAAATATTGATTGATGCAGAGCTTGGTACAAATCTGGTAAGTGAACAGGAGTGGCAAGAGCAAGAAAGAATGTTAGCTGAATGTGTAGAGAGAAAGAAAAGTGAGGATTTGGCTAAATAGATTGCAGCTCAGTCTACTTCAAATTTGCCTCCTGAGAGACAAAGAGAACTGGATGAATTGCGCACTCATATCCCTGATGCACAATGGGATGCTTATATTCATCAAGGTGCTTCAGATCCTACTCTTGCACATACTATCTTAGGTGCAGACTTTAACAGTGAAACATTTGCTGCACGAATGGTGGCTCTTGGTCAAAAGCAAAAGCAAGAGGCATCTGACAAAAGGAAAGCTCTGGTTGCTCAATAGAATAAAGCAAAAAGGGAAAAACCACTTACTAAAGCTCAGAAGAAAGCATACATGAGAACTATTGTACTTCATCAGAGTTCTACTCTCTTTAATTCTGGTTTGAAGAAAAGGCAAGTCTGGAAATTACCTGATGATGAGTTGCATAGACTGTATCAAAGGATTATGAAACAGACTGCATCATCTTCTAGTTTTAAGAGGAGTGCTAATAGTGTAAATACTCCTAAGGCAAAGAGACCAAAGATTGTGGAGATTGTAGATGATTTTGATGTTGCTATACCACAAATGATTTCTTTAGGTATTTCTCCTGAAGCTACTCCTTCTGCTAAAAAAGAGTCAATCTGCTGAACCTCAATTGGTTTCTTCTGAAACATTACCTAAAGTGGCACATATTGATCCAATTAGCGAAAAGTTGGGAAGGGAAGCTGAACTAAAAGCTGCTAAATCAAAGAAATCCAGAGAGGTACTTGAGAAAATGTATCAGTTGCGTAGTGCTGCTACAAGTACATCTACTTCTTCTATTCCTACTACAAATGTCCATGATGACTCTGAGGAGACACCATGTATGGGGATTTATATGCCAGGGAGAAGGATGAAAAGGATGTCTAAAAGAAGATCTTCTTCTTTATGGAGATCTGTGAGATCATCAGGGGCTCAACATCTAAAGTTAAGAAATTTCACAAGGATAGTTCTTTGGATCTAAAAGTTGATGTTTCAACTTTCATCAAAGAAGGTACTGGTGCTGTTTTTCCTGAAAGATCTCATGATGTGTTGGTTAATTGGACTTTGAAAGATGAGGAGCTTAATATCATTTATCGATTGGATCAATCTACTATGCAGTTCAACTTTTTGAAGGAGATACTTCATTTGGTAGATAGGGCAGATTTGCATACTCTGTATGAACTTGTCACTAAGTATTACCATACTCATACACCACAGGGCTCTGGATTGTTCTTGTTGTGTGATCTTCATGTTCTGTTTGATTCTCAATCTCCAAATGGTAAAGGTTATCCTATTTGGAAGAATTCACATAAGTGGAAGGTTGAGACTTGGAGATTTTATCCTCTTCCTAATGTGCATGTGGTGGAGACAAAGGGTGGTATTACTGTGTGTATGTATGCTGAGAAGATATATCCATTATCTGTTAAGCTCATGGAAAGAATGCTTCAACAGAAGTTGGAAATACCTCCTGATCCAGTTGGGAATGATAGGCTTTATGCAGAACAATGTGTTGGAGTTATTAAGAATAAACTTCTGCAACATCAAGCCTCATCTTGATTAAGGTATTTGGTATTTTGTATATGTTGTAATAGTTGTTTTGTTTTTGTTTATTTCTTAGTTAAAAAAATGTATATTTTTGAGTATGTCTAACTTTTCTTGCAGGTTTGTTGTGCATTGTTGATGGTTATTGACTCACCAGATGTACCTTGTGTATATCAAAGAGTTAGCTAGTCCAAAGGGTACAGCTTTGGTAAAGACACATCAAATCTGTTGATAGCTGTAATGGTTGCCCAAAATCATAGGGTTTGCAACTACCCATGCTTAATTGCTGAGAATTGTATGGTCATCAATTCACCATGGTTTATTCCTTTTTGGAATCCAAGAATTGACTAGCCCACATGTATATGGCTTGTGGTAAAGGCAGTGGAATACCATATTTGGTAATCAGTTCACCAATTCTAACAATTGACTAGTCCTGAGCAAACGGCTACAGGTAAAGACATTTCAAATCCGTTCATGGTTGCTAATTTGCTAATAAATCAGATGGTTATTAGTGTACCATGGTTTTCGAACTGAAACATTTAGCTACTCCAGTATTGATGGCTATTGTTAAAGAGACATCAAATCCATTACTTTCAATGATTCACCTCTCACAGGAGTTAACACACCTGGATGTGATGAGAATAGTCTAAAACTAATATGTTTTGATGTACCTGTTGTCATTTGTTGCTGCAAAGATCTGGAGTTTCAAAGTTTTGTCATCATTGAGGTGTTCTTATTTTGATTCTTTGCTACTGATGTTCGAATACAATCCTCTAGTTATGAAGTGATTGAAGATCTATCAAGAAACTGGAACTTAACCAAGTCAAATTCCAGTTTAGGGGAGGATTGTTGGGAATTATGTGAAGTATGAATTATGCTGAAGTTACTGCTAAAAGGATTCTGCTGAAGTGTGTGGATTCTACCGAAGACATAATTCTACTGAAGTATTATAGTTTGTAGTTGGTTTCTGCGGAGATAGTATTCCGCATATTCTATAGTTAGTTAGGATATGCATGAGCTTTATTAGGAAGTGATTATGTATATCTTATTTAGTTTTACGTTTCTTAGAGAACAAGTTAGGGTTCCTTGTCTATAAAAGGAACACAATAGATTGAATTATGTACGAGTTGAAGAACAAAGTTTTAGTATCAAAATAAAGATCCATAGAGGATCAACGAGTTCTTAGTTATCTGTGTTTATACTTGTGTTTATATTCCGCTAAAGAATACAAGTTGTAGAGATTTTCTATTAGTTTGTTTGTGATTACATAAGCAATACTAACGATCTACGAGAGCTCAAGATCTATCAAGGTCTGCAAGTTTCTACATCGTTTAAGCCCTTATTTGATCACTTTTGTATCCATTATTACTTAATATCGTTCCTTTTCACTTTTTAGGTCTCTTGAAGGCAAATTGCTGGAATGGCACTTATTTGGACGAAAAGGCGCGGATATACGAAGAAAATGGCCAAAGTCAAGAATCGAGACACTCAAGCTGCTGAAATACAAGGGGACGGCGTCAGGTGTTATCTGCGACGCCGTCGGAGCACTTTTGTGAAGGCTCAGTAGCCAAATTGCTTATTTACAAGTGACGGTGTCAGGCTTTAAAAGAGTAGGTCGTTGCAACTCAGACGGCCTAGATTTGACCCAGACGGCGTCAGAGGCTGAAGAGGACGGCGTCACAAGCATAAGGTGACGCCATCGCAAGACTAACGTGGCCAAGACGAAACCCTAATGACGGCGACCTGATGGCGTCACAAATCATAAGGTGACGCCGTCGCTATTGTAATCTTGTATATAGAATCCGAATTTTTCAGTTTTTAGTGTGTAGTCTTTTGGAGTAAAAACCTAAACTGAACCAAGGTTGTCTTGTACAGTATTTTAGGGTTCCAAACCCTATCTTACACCAAGATAAGTACTTTACTTCATTAATTCAATTATGTCTTCAATCATTTGTGTGTATGCTTGCATGTTCTCCATGTCCGGCTAATTCACTTATGTGTTTGCTTAGGGAATATGAGACTTAACTATTGAATATTGATTGGTTATCTCTTATCTTAATTTTTAATGATCTAGTAATGCGATTGGTCATTCGTTGTGTAGTTAATGCTTGATTAATCTTTGTGAACCTTAGACTATAACACCTAGAGTAGTTGTAGGCTAAACCATCCAAAGAGTACCTTAGAGTTAGAGTTTATAAATCCTAGAGATTTTGTAGACGAGACCCTTTGGTAGTTTCAAAAAGTTAGGGATAAACGCATACCCTACGACCTTAGACACACAACACGATTAGGAATAAAGACGTGACAATTCAACCATCAATAGGAGATAGTTAAGGAGTAATAAAACCTAAGTAAACACATCTTTAAAATATCATAAGAGCACACAATAATTAGACATAGACTACCCTCACCTCAGTTAATTAGATAATTAGATAATTAGAGTAATCGGTAGAAATACCAACCCCCCCCAAATCCAAACCCCGAGATTCGTACATTTCTATTTCCTAAAAAACTTAAAAAGATAAAAAAATAATCGTCCTCAACCCCAACCTTAGCGTAGTAACTCCTCACTAGCATTCCTATTCCCCTAGAGAACGAAATCAATTCCTGTGGCTTACCCTAATACTACACTACAACGATTAGGTTCAATGCCTAGGGTGTTGAAAAACTTGCTCGACGAAAAGGAAGTTCCTTTGACCCCGAACGACGCGTGTAGCGTTATCAAGTTTTTGGCGCCGCTGCCGGGGAATAGAATAGCTAGTTAGTAGTCCACCTCGTTTACGTTTCTTTACTTGATTCCTATCAAGTAAAAATTTTCCTATTTTTATCTTCCTCGTAGTCTATCCCCCTTCTTCGTGACCTTTGTTCGTAACCCATCACTTTTCATCATGGAAGGTGATAACCCCCCTCAAATCATTGTCCCGCCAAGAGACCGTACTCTTGGTGAATACTCCAGACCTAACCACCAAGGTTATAGGAACACCATTGAGCTTCCCGACGAAGCCCAAACTACGGCCCTACGATCCGACACCATCCGGTTGGTGCAAAACGGATGTGCATTCCATGGACTTTGTTCCGAAGATCCTAATCAACATCTTAAGGATTTCCTTAAAATTGTCGATTCCATCGACCTTGATGCTACTACTCAGGAGACCACGCATCTGCGTCTCTTCCAATTCTCTCTACGGGACCAAGCTAGTAATTGGCTTGAGCGACTTCCCGCCGGCTCCATCTCAAGTTGGGATGATCTCACCTCTCGCTTCCTTGCTCAATTTTTCCCACCGGGGAGAACCACTAAGCTTAGGAATGATATCTTGATGTTCCAATAACGTCAAGGTGAATCTCTCTACGAAGCATGGACTCGATTCAAGGACTTACTCCATAAAGTCCCTCATCACGGCATTGAACTTTGGCTTCAAGTCCAACTCTTCTATGATCATGTCAACTTCCCCACTAAGCGATCCATTGACCAAGCAGCCGGTGGAAAACTTAGTGATCTCACCGTGGAAGAATCGTGGGGTATAATAGAGGACCTTGCTCTCTATGACAATGAAAGTTGGAATGACCCTCGTGAGTTGCCCAAAACCGTTAAGGCAATCTCCTTGCCTCCAATTGACTCACAATCTTCCGACCGTAGGATGCTCGAGCTTGAAGATCAAGTAAAATTCCTATTGAGCTCCTACGAGAATCCTAAGTCTTCATGCCATGTGAACAAAGTTTCTTCCTCGTGTGAGCCATATAGTGATCCTCCTAACACGCACACTTACACCCGATTCCCCGAACAAGCTTCCATTGACTACGCATCCTCACGTATTAATGGAACGGGAGGAAGATTCCCTACAACACCCGGACCTAGGAATTTTAATGACACCCGAGAAGCATTGAAGGGCAAGCCCGACTTCTATTGGGGGAAACCAAAGAAATCACTTCCAATGATTTCTTATGGCCCCCATCTCATGGCCCTAGCCAACAAAACATTGAAGGGATGTTGCAAAACCTAGTCACATCCCAAGGAGCCCAAATAGCTAAGCTCTCGGACCACTTTAACCAACAACAAGCCGAAATGGATAGGAAGATAGATAACCTTTTGAAAGCAATGACCAATAGTGATAGGAAGGTTAATGCTATCTCGACTCCTAAAACTTCCGGTGTAGAGATTAAGGACCCAAGTAAGTTAGCTAAGCACGTTCAATTCATCAATACCATCGCCTTAGTGAAACCTAATAAAACAAATGACGAAGCGAACCATGAGATGATACTTGAGGTTAAGGAAACACCGACGAATGAAGCAACCGAGGAAGTAAATGAAGTAGACAATGACTATTTCAATAAGTTTCCTACGGAATAAGAACTATCTCGCCACCCTCACTTAGTGCGTGACCTCCGTCACATGTATGTTAGGAAAAGCCCTAGGATCAAGTTTGGGAATACTTGGAATCTTAATATACCATGTTGCATAGGAGACCTTTTCGTGGCAAAGGCCTACATTGATCGCAAGTCCCCAATCAACATAATGACTAGCACCTACTACAATTGGGTAATGAAGAAGCCTATCCCAACTAGGCAAAATGCCGATAATCCTAGGGTTAGTTGCAATTTTCTTGGTAGAGTTAAGGGATTGCCCGTTTATGTAGGAAGTTTCATGTTTCCTATGGATTTCATAATAGCGGATGATATTAGTACGACCATAGATCCTAGCTTGTCCTATGTTATTCTAGGGAAACCTTTCATAGAAAGCACCGGGATGACCTATGATCCCTCGTTAGGAATAGTGCGATTCAAGGATGAGACCGATGACATAACTTACCAAATGCTGTTTAAGATTGAGAAGTTTTCATCACTCTCTAATGATGAAAAGGAACTTAAACTATCGGTCTATTATAGGAATGAGGAGGATAAAGAGAAAGGAGTAGATTATGTTATGGCCAAGATTTTCGGTTTCTATAAGGATTGCTTGAAGTTAGGACCAGAATATAGAAATGAGTGGGGAGAGGATGAACTCTTAGAGAGGTGTATCATAGGGCACTTCTACAACGTGGAACCAACCACTAGAGACCGTCATGAGGAAGAAGGTGACGGCAATGAAGTCACGTAGGAGCACGGCTACGAGTCTAGCTACAAGACTCATAAATAAAGAAAAGCGCTTCGTGGGAGGCAACCCATGCTTAATTGTTTGCTTGTTTGTGTCATATATCTTTTATTAATTGTGTAGTCTCATGTTTAAATTTGTAAAAATGCTTTATTTTGTTTTTAACCTCGTCTTAATCACATAAAAAGGTATTTTACATAAAGGATAAGTGCAGGGAGGATTACATACATTTTCAAAAGAAATGTAAACATGAGAATAACAATTAATTAAAAGATATGCATGTGTGTTTGTTCGAGTCAAATGCTTGTATCGTGTCATAATGGATGTTTTGCAGACAATTTTTCCAGATTTTAAAGATGTAAATTTTCCAGATTTTTTTCAGAAAATCGCAGACCTGTTTTTGTCAGGATAACCTGACGGCATCAGGATCGCAACCTGACAGCGTTAGGAAAGAGTAAAAACAACAGATTACTTTTTTCTCGTTTTCTGAGCTACTTATAAATGTTGAAATTTTCCAGGTCTTAATTTTCCAAAAATTCTGTAAACATCCATTCCACAAGCATTATATCCTAGTTTAGTAGAGTCTTATATATATTATTACTGCCAATTTTAGGCGAAGGTTTCATTTGTTTTCTTCAAGTGTGCAGGTTTTATTTATCAAGAAGAAGATACATAAGGTTTGAAGGAGCTTTTCACGCATATATTCTTCTTAGAAAGGATTTAACCAATACTTCACACACGGATCCTACCGAGCTAATCAGGGGAGTATTAGTTTCTTTCGTTTTTTGTATTACCTTCTATTATCATAACTTTGATACTTTCGGGGAACATTAAGGACAATGTTCAGTTTAAGTGTAGGGAGGGAAAATAAAACGGGAACTTTGAAACTATGCTTATCCTTGACTATTTGCTTTGTCCAATTGTATTTGTGTAATAAACCATGAGAAAATGTCGGTTAGGGTAATTTTGGCACCAAATTTAAAATTTTTCATGACATATAGGAGTGGGCCATTAGTCTTAACAAAAGCGTCTCACGGATAGGAAGTTACATGACTAGCACAAAAACCCTTTGCCACCTAAATTCCACCCAAAATGTGAGGATCGCCCTTAGATTATTAGGAATTAAAGCATTCATCTTTAATGCTTAGAGTGTGAACCGGTAGTATAATAGATTCTAGAACTTGTTTTGTGATTCATCCCGAGATCGCTAGTAAGACTACACTTGTGTAGTTAGGAATAACTAAATGATAAGAGGCATTAGGATAACCCTTGTTTGATACCCGTAATATAATTACTTCTTCCACATCGTTTGAGTAATTCCCCCACACCTTTGCGTTGTACTCATCTTTAGTACACGATACCCCTAGTTAACCCCTCAGAGCCTATCCTTTTTGTGGTTCTCGTGATGTTTCAGTTTTTCTGGAATATCAATGAAGAGCATTGTTTACACGCCACCCTCAAATGTACACCCAAATCGCCTTAGCCTACCCTGTATGCACTCACTTTTAGTGCATTATTGTTATCACCCTAAAAACCCTTAGTTCAATTATCTAGTTGCTTGCATAAGTTGCTAAGTCGAGTCATATCCTTTGTACACAGTTTTGGAACGATTGGGACTCATGGGAAAAGTTAAAGTTTATGAAATAACGGGAAGGGAACGTTAAACTCAAATTCCCTTTATTTGTGTAATAATGTACTCCAATTATTTTGATCTTTTCAATTCAGGTCAAATTAGTGTTAGAGTAATAAAAACTCAAGTGTAGGGATATGCCTATAAATCCATATCATTTTGATGTTACCGTAGAGGATGGTAGAGTAAAAGTGTATACAAGAAAAAAAATCGAAAAACAGAAAAAGAAAAAAAATAGAGTGTAAAAAAAAACAAAAAAATAAACATACGGGCTACCATCCTACATCTATCCTTTAAATTTCTGTTTGTGTGTTTCAGTTATCTAGAGTTTAGAGTGTCGAGTCTTGGCTTAGCAACGCCATTCTTCGTATGCTTGTAACATAAAGATTTTTGACTTGCCACCACTAAATAGCCTATCCCACCAAACCCTTTGTTTCCCTACCGTAAGCCTAACATTACAACCCTTTAAAAGACCTCTTTGATAGTCTTTCCTAGGTGCTTACGCCAAAGCGATGGAGGTTTGATCTAGTCTCAAGCTTATGGTAATCTATGTACTAGGACCGGTTAATGAGTATTTATCTTCCATTTCCAACTTGTTATATTTCATATACACCCGAGAGATGTGAGTACCCAAACACCGCATGTGAGGTGCTAGTATGTAACTTCCGTGCTTGTTATGATTTTTTCGGGGCTTATATGTGTTGTGTATTGTTCTAAAACAATGCTTCATGACCCCTAACTTATAAGTTAATTGGCTAAAAGCACATTTGCTTGAGGACAAGCAAATACCAAGTGTAGGGATATTTGATAAGGTTTTAAAATGTACCTTTTTGAGGGGTCGTTTAAGCCCTTATTTGATCATTTTTGTATCCGTTATTACTTAATATCGTTCCTTTTCACTTTTTAGGTCTCTTGAAGGCAAATTGCTGGAATGACACTTATTTGGACGAAAAAGAGTGGATATACGAAGAAAATGGCCAATGTCAAGAATTGAGACACTCAAGCTGCTGAAATACAAGGGGACGGCGTCAGGTGTTATCTGCGATGCCGTCAGAGCACTTTTGTGACAACTTAATAGCCAAATTGCTTATTTACAAGTGACGGTGTCAGGCTTTAAAACAGTAGGTCGTCGCAACTCAGACGGCCTAGATTTGATCCAGACGGCGTCAGAGGCTGAAGAGGATGCGTCACAAGCATAAGGTGACGCCGTCGCAAGACTAACGTGGCCAAGATGAAACCCTAATGAAGGCGAACCGACGGCGTCAAAAATCATAAGGTGACGCCGTCGCGAATGTAATCTTATATATAGAATCCGAATTTTTCAGTTTTTAGTATGTAGTCTTTTGGAGTAAAAACCTAAACCGAACCAAGTCTGTCTTGTACAGTATTTTAGGGTTCCAAACCCTATCTTACACCAAGATAAGTACTTTACTTCATTAATTCAATTATGTCTTCAATTATTTGTATGTATGCTTGCATATTCTCCATGTCTGGCTAATTTACTTGTGTGTTTGCTTAGGGAATATGAAACTTAACTATTGAATATTGATTGGTTGTCTCTTATCTTAATTGTTAATGATCTAGTAATGTGATTGGTCATTCGTTGTGTAGTTAATGCTTGATTAATCTTTATGAACCTTAGACTATAACACCTAGAGTAGTTGTATACTAAACCATCCAAAGAGTACCTTAGTGTTAGAGTTTATAAATCCTAGAGATTTTGTAGACGAGACCCTTTGGTAGTTTCAAAGAGTTAGGGATAAACGCATACCCTATGACCTTAGACACACTAAGCGATTAGGAATAAGGACGTGAAAATTCAACCATCAATAGGAGATAGTTAAGGAGTAATAAAACCTAAGTAAACACATCTTTAAAATATCATACGAGCACACAATAATTAGACATAGACTACCCTCACCTTAATTAATTAGATAATTAGAGTAATCAATAGAATTACCAACCCCCCCAAATCCAAACCCCGAGATTCGTACCTTTCCATTTTCTAAAAAACATAAAAAGATAAAAAATAATCTTCCTCAACCCCAACCTTAGCGTAGTAACTCCTCACTAGCATTCCTATTCCCCTAGAGAACGATATCAATTCCCGTGGAATACCCTAATACTACACTACAACGATTAGGTTCACTGCCTAGGGTGTTGAAAAACTTGCTCGAGCAAAAGGAAGTTCCTTTGACCCTGAACGACGCGTGTAGCGTTATCAGATGTCTTATGAATTTAGGGCTTGGGTACGTCATATCTGCATAGGTTAATACGTTGTATTAGTAGTAAAACGTGCTTGTTCTAATTGTTGACCAAAGTTTCATATACGGCATATTGTTGAAGTGTTTACGGCGTATGCATCAAAGTCAGGAAATTGTCTTGAGTTCGTGTAAGTCTTGGGATACGACGTATCTATCTAGAATGATTCGGCGTATTAATGTCAGAATCAACAGAATTCCAAAAAAAATCATAATGTTCATCAGTTTTCAAAAAAAAAAACCACGTTTCTCATCAGTATTCTAAAAAAACATGTTTTTAATTAGTTCATCAGTTTATTTAAAAAAAAATCATAATGTGCATCAGTTCATCATTTTTTAATTAAAATTGTAACAATTCGCATTTTCAGGATTTCAATCCATTCTCAAATTTTTACTTTCCCTTTTCGAGAATTTACTATTCACTTTCACTATTCATCCCGTAAAATTTTTATTTCAAATTCTCGTAAGATAAATTATTTTAGTAATATCCTGAGAGTTCGACAATCGTTAGATCATTTTCGCAAAAGTTATTAAAAAAAATCGTATTAAAGTTTCGTTTTGGTCGGAACACCATTTAAACATCCCGCGCCTAACGAAAATCAATTCTGATAATTTTCCTCACATCAAATTAGTTTTTAGACCACTCATAATAAATTAGAAAAATTTCTAAGATTTCATTTTAAAAATGTTACCAAATAAACCGTGAGTCGTACGAGACTAAACTTACGTTTTAAAAAATTCTACGTAGACCCAGACATAACATTCCTGCACTGTATTTTCTAAGATGTTTAGAAACTTTTGCATATTTTTTTTGAAAATTCAAACATATTTCCCTCTTCCATTGACCGTAAAGAAATTAACCTTGTACGTTCTACATTTTTGATTAAATCGCGTAACTTTTAGACTTCACGTATAACTATTAAGTTATCTCACGTATGACGAAAACCACATTTTGACATCTCATATCACTTTTAGACTAATTTAAGTCTACTTTAAATAAATTCAGTGTCATTTCCCTGAAATTTCGTTCTTTTCTAATAAATTGCGAGTTACGCGTTTTTGACCCGTGTTTCCAGCTTTAAGCAGCGTTTTTGCACCCAATGAGACTTATCACCTATTTTATATTTTTTGATAGAGTATAATGATGAGTTTCATCATTCCTACAAGTTTCGTATTTGTACGATACCCGGTTTTACGTTTTATGGCTTAACAACTTACTGTTGGCATTTAACGGAACCACATCATGCTCTAAACTCAAGATAATACCAAAATTATCCACCTAAGTCATATTATCTTGTTATGGCCGATTTAAGGGGGGGGGGGGGTCATCATTTTGGTGGCTTGATTCTACCCATGGTTCATTTAGATCATTACATGTGTCCTAACTTAACCATGGTTAATATTTAACAAAATATATGGTTAACCAAACTTACCCTCCTATAAATAGCAAGTGAAATACATCCTAAAAACCCTCAAACACTGAATTAGGTCGTTCATATCATCAAACCATCATATCTTCCATAATTTGTTCTTAAACTCCAAGTTTATGCAAAGAAGTATCAAGTAGTAAGTTACTACATCAAATCTCTAGCAAGTTTAAGTGATCTTCTTGAGTATAAATCCACTCAAGTCACTTAGTACATCATCACCAACTCTTCAAGATTTCAAGGGTGAGAAAGCTAGCTCAATCCGAAGTCTTAAGTGATCATTCAAAGTCCGATCCTTACTAGTTACTCCTTTCTTGATTGAAAGCCAAAACTTGTAAGCAACTAATCACCACCATCATCTCATCTTTATTATTCATAATCTTAACTATTTCATGCTATATATATATTTACTATGTTGATTCATGATTTACATATGCTCAATCACATATTTTAATTCACATATTGTCGTAAAAGTAACAAACTAGTAAACTAGTCATATTCTACACATTTGAAACCATTAAAACCAGCCACATATGGACTTTATAACTTACAAACTATGGTATAAAAGATAAAAAGGTAAACATAGCAACTTGAATCACCCAAAATGGACAAACGAGTCAAAAGTTATAGTCAAGATAAGTTAGCAAAACCAAAACGTCGAAACTGCCAAATAGCTTGCTGTTAAGGGTCTGTCTGTGTTAAAAGTGGTACTTCTGGTCTGAATCATCAAAAAGTTAAAGCACGAAAGTTGTCCGGAATGCCGTTTTCTTTCAATAGTAAAGAAGCTCGGACCTTGAAAACGTTTAAACATGCCATATTCTTTCAAAAACTGAAACCGCCTTATATGTAGTTTCAAGACTATACTTTTGTCACAACTAAAAGTAAAACCAAGTTATTTTCATAGCTAGTTACATATTAACTTAACAAAACTTCATTTAATCTTTGAAATAGTGTTTTCACAAGTAATGGAAAAATGACTATTTTACCTTTTCCGACGATTTTTACCAAAACTTCATTCTTGAACATGTTAATAAGTTATAATCACTAGTAAACAAAGAGAACTTCTAAAAACTAGATATTTACTAAAAACATGATAAACTTTATGATATAACAATCTTCACTCAAAACATATGTTGTATCTACTAAGTGCTACATTACTAGGGAGCTTCATGTGAGGGGTTTCATTTGAGTAAAACGTATCGACGAGTTGCTTGATTTACGATTTAAAGTGTCCTAGCTCCTCGAACGTTTACTACATGACCTCTGAATTATGATGGCCCGAACGGTAGTACGATATATATAAACTATACATGTTTTCACAACTAGACCATTTCTATAAACGACATACACAAATACCATGTACTACATCATGATCAACATAGAGACGTATATAGGCTTGTTATTTCTTTCGCATCATTATTTCAAACCTAAGTCGCAACATCCTATTCTAGGTTGCTCGTAGAAGTTCTGATGGCATATCCATCATTCTCATTATACATTTGATATCATTTACTCTGAGGTGAGTTCATAGCCCCACTTTCTATTACTTAATTATTTTACAAACCCTTAGGGGAGATACATGCTTTATTTTAAATCGAACACATTGCTTTGAAATTATACTTGAATGTATTATTTGCACTAAGTACTACTATTGCCAAAGTCCCTATTATCATGAACCATTAATCACTTGCGAGTGAACGCGAATAATGTGGATTGATCTATTGGGAATGACAAATCCCGTTTATGTTGACCGGGTAGGCAAACAAACACACTCTATTTGAAGATCTATAGGTTTAATGGCAAATTATCTATTAGAGCATCGGTTACTATTATATGACAGCTGTTAACGTTTTGGTATCATGAGCATAGTGCAATAATATCTGTTTTGCTTTCAAACCATTGGTGTGAATCTAATTAACTCGCACTACCAACATAATGTGTTAACCATCAAACAAAATCTATGAATTTCACTCAACCTTTGTGTTGATAGTTTTAAGCATGTATTTCAGGTCCATATTGTACGAGGCTGGCACGTAGGAGCACGGATACTCGATAAGGCTATAAATTTTATTATCATTTGAAAACCTATTTAATGTATTTTGTAAACAATGGAACCAACTGGGACCTCATTTTTGTAAACTCTGATATTTATATAAATCGAATGATAAATCCTTTTTAAAACGACACCATTAGAGTTTGTTTTCTATTGTTATGACTGTTGTGCCATGAAGTAACACCCAGTTTGAATTCCGCTGCGTATCATGAAATTGGGGGTGTTACAGATTGGTATAAGAGCCACAGTTATAGAGAAACGGGTCTAATTGAGACTTAAACTATAACTACTTTTACAAACAAAAACATTTTATAGCCTTCCGTTCTCCGCGCCTTCCATCCTCCGGACAATTATGTGACTTTTAGGCATTTTAAGCTATACAAATATACTAGTATATTGATATATACACTTGATATAACTTCAATCATAAACAAAGTACTCAACATATCTGCGTATGCCTATTCTAAGGCATTACGGCACAATCATATTTTCCCAATCTCCCAATCATGCATATACTCATGCATTTTAGGATTACGAAACTTCCTCCAAGACATTTTAACTGACTACAATGGTCTTTCCTACTTGCCAGACATTGTGAGATACAATGGTCTCATTTATTTTTCAAGACACTGTGGATACAGTGGTCTCCATTACATTCTCAGACACTGTAAATCCTACGGTGGTCTCCATTACATTCTCCGACACTGTAAATACTACAGTGGTCTCTATTACACTCTCAGACACTGTAAATCCTACAGTGGTCTCCAATACATTCTCAGACATTGTAAATCCTACAGTGGTCTCATTTATTCCTAAGACATTGTGAGTTACACAATGGTCTTTCCTACTTCTCAAGACATTGTGGGTTACACAATGATCTCTACATCATTTCTCAAGACATTGTGAGTTGCACAATGGTCTCTATTATTTCCTAGACATTGTGAGTTACACAATGGTCTCAACTATTTCTTTGACATTGTGAGTTGCACAATGGTCTCAAATACTCCTCAGATATTGTAAGTTATACAATAGTCTCTAAAATTTATCTTATAAACATTATATGATATTGTTTTACATGAAACCCGTCACAGTCTATCAATTTCCCTAATGGAAATTCAAGAAATAGAATTTCTAAAGGACAAAGTGACTCATCATCTACAAAAGCTGAAGTTCAGCAACTTTCTCTACATTCATCAAAATTCTCTTCTAAAACCTTCATTGTTAGAGGTTCGTGATTCTAGCCAAGTATGGACTATTTTTGAATTACATAAAACTTTCTTTCCACACGTATCTATCCATACTATCTTCTATGCAATGGAATGTGAAAACATAGGTTACAAGTCTTTTATGGCCAGGACTTGCAACTGGATGGTTTGATATCGCCTTTTCTTAGTGGACAATTTCTCAAAAGCTATGGACATATCACAAGTATACCTAATTTAGATATTTGGAAAATTTATCGAACCTCGGCTAAATATAGTTTAGTCAGCTATATTTAACCTAGGGATAGTGGAACTTAGTCTGACTAACTATGTTCGACTTAAATTTTTCAAACACTGAGAATAGTCATACAAGTGTTATATTCAGGTTTATTTCCTACTTAAACTCGATAAACCACCAGAATTCATTAAAAAGATCTAGAGACATGATAGTGTTTTACCACTAAGCAAGATCTTAATACTTATTTATACTACCTAATTTCATTCTTGAAAGTTTTCATTTATGAAATAATCCTATCTACTATCTTGGGATAGTCATCAAATCTTCTCGTCATTACTTAGAAGTACTAGCCTGATTAGGTTTCAAGGATATCATTCCGCCATATTCCTTTAAAATTCACTTTTGATTTTTAAAGCAAACTTGACATCTCTACCTAAGAATACTGGTAAGCATACACTACACTCTTCTAATCATCAACATATAAGTTCATTATCTGAACCCCATTGTAAGTCAATATATAAAACTTCACAGTATCACGTTTCCTTCAACACTAGTTGACATAAACATTATAAGATATGACCTTCATCCCGTAACCACCTAAGACATGATCAACTTTGGAAATGGTTTGGATAAGCACTTGCCACTAGCAAGACTTTCCCTACAACGACAGTTTTCACATCATTACAAACCATTTCACATCAACAATATCTTACACCTTTGATTAACAACAGTTACCCTAACAACAACAAAAATATTCCATTTTGAGGCACTATATAGATGAAAATGTTAGTTAACCATTTGATGGACTAAGGTGTTAAGAGATCACCCACGAAACAACTAAGGAAATCATACAAATACAAATTAGGCTCCATGCCGCACACTATCACCAAAAACTCCATGTTAGAAATTAAGGTTTTATTGATAGCCTCAATATAATAAGATATGATTCGTTTTGAGAATCGGGAAAAGCCAAACTTTAGGTATATTGGACTCTATAAGATTTTAACAAAACCCTTTAAATTATCAACTTAAGCCACACGGTACATAATACATTCAATGACCAGAAACTTGAAAACGCAAAGATTAGGAATCAACGTATACACCCTCATGTTCCTAGACACTTCAACATCGGATAATACAACACTGAATTCCGGGACGGAATTCCCATTAAGGTGGTGAGCCTGTAACAATTTGCATTTTCAGGATTTCTATCCATTCTTAAATTTTTACTTTTTATTTTCGAGAATTTACAATTCACTTTCACTATTCATCCCGTAAAATTTTTATTTCACATTCTCGTAAGATAAATTATTTAAGTAATATCCTGAGAGTTCGACAATCGTTAGATCATTTTCACAAAAGTTATTAAGAAAACATCGTTTTAAAGTTTTGTTTTGGTCGGAACACCATTTAAACATCCCGCGCCTAACGAAAATCAACTCTGACAATTTTCCTCACATCAAATTAATTTTTAGATCACTCATAATAAATTAGAAGAATTTTTAAGATTTCATTTTAAAAATGTTACCAAATAAACCCTAAGCCGTACGAGACTAAACTTACGTTTTAAACAATTCTACGTAGACCCAGACTTAACTATTACTGCACTGTATTTTCTAAGATTTTTAGACACTTTTACATTTATTTTGAAAAGTCAAACATATTTCCCTCCTCCATTGACCGCAAAGAAATTAACCTTGTACGTTCTACATTTTTGCTTAAATCGCGTAACTTTTAGACTTCACGTATAACTATTAAGTTATGTCACGTATGACGAAAACCTCATTTTGACATCTCATATCACTTTTAGACTAATTTTAGTCTACTTTAAATAAATTCACGGTCATTTCCCTGAAATTTCGTTCTTTTCTGATAAATTGCGTATTACGCGTTTTTGACCCGTGTTTCCAGCTTTAAGCAGCGTTTTTGCACCAAATGAGACTTATCACCCATTTTATATTTTTAGATGGAGTATAATGATGAGTTTCATCATTCCTACAATTTCATATTTTTACGATACCCGGTTTTACGTTTTATGGCTTAACAACTTACGGTTGGCATTTAACGGAACCAAATCATGCTCTAAACTCAATATAATACCAAAACTATCCACCTAAGTTATCTTATCTTGTTATGGCCGACTTAGGGGGGGGGGAGTCATCATTTTAGTGGCTTGATCCTAACCATGGTTCATTTAGATCATTACATGTGTCCTAACTTAGCCATGGTTAATATTTAACAAAATATATGGTCAACCAAACTTACCCTCCAATAAATAGCAAGTGAAATACATCCTAAACACCCTCAAACACTGAATTAGTTCGTTCATATCATCAAACCATCATATCTTCCATAATTTGTTCTTAAACTCCAAGTTTATGCAAAGAAGTTTCAAGTAGTAAGTTACTACATCAAATCTCTAGCAAGTTTAAGTGATCTTCTTGAGTTTAAATCCACTCAAGTCACTTAGTATTTCATCAGCAACTCTTCAAGATTTCAAGGGTGCCAAGTTGTAGAAAGCTAGCTCAATCTGAAGTCTTAAGTGATCAATCAAAGTCCGATCCTTACTAGTTACTCCTTTCTTGATTAAAAGTCAAAAGTTGTAAGAAACTAATCACCACCATCATCTCATCTTTATTATTCATAATCTTAACTCTTTCATGCTATATATATAGTTACTATGTTGATTCATGATGTACGTATACTCAATCACATGTTTTAATTCACATATTGTCGTAAAAGTAACAAACTAGTAAACTAGTCATATTCTACACATTTGAAACCATTAAAACCAGCCACATATGGACTTTCCAACTTACATACTATGGTAGACAAGATAAAAAGGTAAACATATCAACTTGAATCATCCGAAACGGACAAACGAGTCAAAAGTTATAGTCAAAAGAAGTTAGCAAAACCAAAACGCCGAAACTGCCAAATAGCTTGCTGTTAAGGGTCTGTCCGTGTTAAAAGTGGTACTTCTGGTCCGAATCATCAAAAAGTTAAAGCACGAAAGTTGTCCGAACGCCGTTTTCCTTCAATAGTAAAGAAGCTCGGACCTTGAAAACGTTTAAACAGGCCATATTCTTTCAAAAACTGAAACTGCCTTATATGTAGTTTCAAGACTATACTTTTGTCACAACTAAAAGCAAAACCAAGTTATTTTCATAGCTAGTTATATATTAACTTAACAAAACTTCGTTTAATCTTTGAAATAGTGTTATAATCACTAGTAAACAAAGAGAAGTTGTAAAAACTAGATATATACTGAAAACATGATAAACTTTATGATATAACAATCTTCACTCTAAACATATGTTGTATCTACTAAGTGCTACAATACTAGGGAGCTTCATGTGAGGGGTTTTATTTGAGTAAAATGTATCGACGAGTTGCTTGATTTACGATTTAAAGTGTCCTAGCTCCTCGAACGTTTACTACATGACCTTTGAATTATGATGGCCCGAACGGTAGTACGATATACATAAACTATACACGTTTTCACAACTAGACCATTTCTATAAACAACATACACAAATACCATGTACTACATCATGATCAACATAGAGACGTATATAGGCTTGTTATTTCTTTCGCATCATTATTTCAAACCTAAGTCGCAACATCCTATTCTAGGTTGCTCGTAGAAGTTCTCACGGCATATCCATCATTCTCATTATACGTTTGATATCATTTACTCTGAGGTGAGTTCATAGCCCCACTTTCTATTACTTAATTGTTTTACAAACCCTTGGGGGAGATACATGCTTTATTTTAAACTGAACACATTGTTTTCAAACTGTATACTTATCTGATTGTTTTATTTGCACTAAGTTACCGCATTTGCCAAACTTACGTCCCTAAATCGTGAATCATTAATCACGAGTGAAGTGAGCACGAATATTGTGGATAGATCTATCGGGATTGACGAATCCCGTTTGTTTGACCAGGTCCGGTAAACAAACGCACTCTATTTGAAGATCCATAGGTTTAATGGCAAATTACCTATTAGGCCATCGGTTACTATTATATGACAGCTGTTAACGTTTCGGTATCATGAGCTTAGTGCAATAATATCTGTTTTGCTTTCAAACCATTGGTGTGAGTCTAATTAACTCGCACTACCAACATAGTGTGCTCAACCATCAAACAAACTCTATGAATTTCACTCAAACTTTGTGTTGACAGTTTTAAGCATATATTTCAGGTCCATATTGTACGAGGCTGGCACGGAGGAGCACAGATACTCAAGAAGGCTAAAAATTTTATTATCATTCGAAAACCTATTTAATGTATTTTGTAAACAATGGAACCAACTGGGACCTCATTTTTGTAAACTCTGATATTTATATAAATCGAATGATAAATCCTTTTTAAAACGACTCCATTAGAGTTTGTTTTCTATTGTTATGACTGTTGTGCCATGAAGTAACACCCGATTTGAATTCCGCTGCGTATCACGAAATTGGGGGTGTTACAATAATAATAACATAATGTTTGTCAGTTTCTAAAAAAAATCAAAATGTTCATGAGTTCATCAGTTCTTTTAAAAAAATCATAATGTTCATCAGTTTTTTTTAAATTATAATGTTTATCGGTTTTCGAAAAAAATCATAATGCTTTTTAGTTTTCTAAAAAAAATCATAAGATTCATGAATTCATCAGTTTTCTAAAAAAATCATAATGTTAATCAGTTAGATTAGAATGTTCGTTAATTAAGAGTGAAAATAGCAACATTAGTTAACATTTCACTTTTCATAAAAGTCACACTCGATCTATTCTTTTGTCTCATTTATGACCATGATAGGTGACGCTTTGGTTTGATTCACGTTATACTTTTGAACTATAAATCAAAAAAATGAATATGAAAAACTTCAATCCACATTTTTGTATAAGTAAAATAAATACAACATTTCAAGAAGAACTTCTTACAAGCATCCTTAAATTTCTACATGTACAGTACAATAAAGTACTTCTTACAAGCATCCTTGAATTTCTACATCTACATGTACAGCACTAAACATAAGAAAGTTTATCTACATGTACGGTAAAGTTAATCTTTAATGACTGCATCAGTTAAAGGAATAAACCCACCAACGCGGTTAGGTATACTGATGTCACTACAAAATATCCCATGTTCAAATATGCCCGTCAGGTGCACATCTCATTTTAGTTTTTCTTCTCACTATATCCCTTCCCAAGGATCCTAACCCATGTTAATTGTGTGGATTTCTTAAATACACTTCCACACAGATATATCAAATGCAATCCCGGTTAGCATACCTTGATGCATTAGCAAGTTTCTCGTTTAAAATAGATATCGTGTATGAGCCCAAGTTTATTTGAAAGGCTTATAAGCTAATACAAAAGTTGAAAAATCAATAAGGTCACTTTTAATGGCTTGGAAGCTTATCTACATGAGCTTATGAACTCAACTAACACTACAGAGTTTTCAAATTTTAGTAATGGATGGAGTTCTCACTAGATCCCTTCCCAAGGATCCTAATCCATGCTAGTTGTGTGGATTTCTTAAGTACACTTCCGCACAAATATATCAATTGCAGTCCCGGTTAGCATACCTTGATGCATTAGCACGTTTCTCCTTTAAAAATAGATATCGTGCGAGTCCAAGTTTATTTGAAGGGCTTATAAGCTTATACAAAAGTTGAAAAATCAATAAGGTCACTTTTAATGGCTTGTAAGCTTATCTACAAGAGCTTAAGAACTCACTTAACACTACAGGGTTTTCAACTTTTAGCAATGGATGGAGTTGTCGCCAAAAGTCCAACATGTAGTCGCTAAGCTTTTGCGATGACATGTCGTTGCCATAACGTCTTTTCCCTTGACCCATCGTTAAAAATTTAGGCAACAAAAGTCATAGCCTTTTGAGACAAAAAGTGGGTCCCACAAGAATTCTCATTCAGCGATTTACTAGGGTAGGGTCCACTGAGCTTTAACGACGACACGCGTTGTTGCTAAAGGTAATTTTCAAATTAAAACAAAAATCAGTTATTTAAATTGTTAATTAATAATATAAATATATAAAATATGTATTGTTAAAATAATAATTTTATTGGCTAGGGGTCCACACTTTTAGCGTCGACACGTGTTGTCGTAAAAGCTTAAGACGAAAAACCTATAACCACAAAGTATGGGTCCTCCGGTTAAAACTATAACAAAAATCAGTGTTTAAAGTGTGGGTTTCACGGGATTTCAGCGACGACATGCGTCATCGCTAAAAGGAGTTCGTCTCTAATAGTGGTTTTTGTTGTATTGTAATGTATATAAGCCTAAGATAAGCTCATAAATTATATGAAATGATCTTACTGGCTTTTGAAATTTTATATAAGCTCATAGACACTTAAATAAACTTAGACAAACATTTCGTATGATAAATGAAATAGTAGTGAAGAAATAGGAGAGAAACTAAAACGGTGCGCTAAGACAAACTTGTATAATTATCAAAACATAACAGTTGATGTCAAGACTCACACGATTACAAATTCTGTAACGTGTCAAATTTATTATAATCATGTTTGGATTAGATCTAGATGCAAATCGAACCTATTGGAAGTGTTTACTTTCTCATTAAAGCTTTTTATCGAACACACGACGAACAAGGTAGGCGAAATACCTCCATTACGAACTCGCAACACAGTTCGACCTCATGAAAATTCCATCAAAACCTGACTTTATAAGCCAAACATTCACTCAATAAAAGCACTTGTAGCTAAGTGGAGCTGACACGAGGGTCGTTAAAGAGTCTAGAGATCGTATCGAGTCGGTTTTACTATACCACTTAAGCGGTCAAGTTTATAACTCTGCTTCCGTGGAATCCAGCCGGTTGTTTCTTCTAAGAATATTAATATATTGATAACAAGGTAAATAACTAACTAATATATAAATAAAAATCAAAATTGAGTGCGAGGATCAAAGATTGACAAAATCATGCATTCAGGTTTGATTTTTCAAAATATGTTGTAAGTTTTACAAAAAGTAATCATAAAAATCAACTATCCAACTTGGAAATTACTGAATTAATGACTGCCTTAGTTAAAGGAATAAATCCACCAACGTGGTCCGGTATGCAGATGTCATTACAAAAGATCTCACGTCCAAACATCTGATAGTCAGGTGCGCGTACTTCTTAATATTCTACATAATTTGATTTGCGATGTGAGTAGCTTATATTTTTTATGTTTAATATTGTTGCTGAAAACTTGATAAGAATAATGCTTAATTTATTGATAATGACCTCTCGTTTTTCAAACTATTTCATAAAACTATATTGTTTGTAAAATAAATTATGATAAACCTAAGACAAGAGTTTGGTGCAGCACGCACCTAAAGTATACAATCCGATAAGATCATCAACATAGTAAGAGACAGGTTTGGAAGAGCATCTCGCCCAATGGGGTGCCCTGATAAGATCCCGAATAGGGACTAAGACTAGTTTGAGTATAAATTTTGTAATCGAGTTTGAGGATAGGGATGACCGCCCCGCCTCAAACCCGCCATATTACCATTCCCAATTGACAACCTAGCTAAAAACTTCTTTCCATGTTAAACTCACATGAATCACGTTGGCACAATTATCTCAAAACTGTTTTAATGCTCATATTCAAATCACAACATTAGTTAACATTTCACTTTTCATAAAAGTCACACTCAATCTATTCTTTTGTCTTATTTATGACCATGATAGGTAACACTTTGGTTTGATTCACGTTATACATTTGAACTATAAATCAAAAAATAAATATGAAAAACTGCAATCTACATTTTTGTATAAGTATAAAAAAAAAAAAAAAAAAAAAAAAAAAAAAAAAAAAAAAAAAAAAAAAAACATTTCACGACATTTCAAGAACAACTTCTTACAAGCGTCCTTGAATTTCTCTCTGTCACAACTCTAAAACTGGTCTTTGTTAGCAGTAAACATAAGAAAGTTTATCTACATGTAGAGTAAAATTTATCTTTAATGACTTCATCAGTTAAATGAATAAACCCACCAACGTGGTCAGGTATGCTGATGTCACTACAAAAGATCTCACGTTCAAATCTGCCAGTCATTTGCACATCTCATTTTAGTTTTTCTTCTCACTACATCCCTTCCCAAGGATCCTAACCCATGTTAGTATTGTGGATTTCTTAAGTACAGTTCTGCATAGATATATCAAATGCAGTCCCGGTTAGCATACCTTGATGCATTAGCAAGTTTGTCACACCCCCAAAATACCTGTTTTGCAGCGGAATGGAATTCCTGGGGATGACTGCCATAGCATCACAGTTACAGTTATATTGAACAACCTAAAGTATCGTTTTAAAAACACATCGTTTGATATATATTAAAACATTCAGAGTTACAAAAGATAGGTCCCAAAAGGTAGTCAACGTTTGTGGAAATAAGTTTGTTACAAACTAAACGATGTTTAAAAGTGCCATAATATACAAGTGAGACTCGTCGTCACCGCGACTCTATGATAGGTCCTTATGCATGCCATGAAGTATATGCCTTATATACCTGAAAATACATTGCTAAAACGGTCAACAATAATGTTGGTGAGAAATCATAGGTTTATGAAAGTGTTTTATACGAATACCACAAGTATAAGTCATGTATGACAAAAATGTCACATAAAAATGTTACAATTGCTATAAGCACATGACACCGAAGCTAGACTGATCATGATGTTCGCCCCAATAGAATGTTTGCCAAACAACTCAAATTCTGATATTAAATGAAATGGATCCGTTTGACCTGTTGGAACCACCAACCCGGATGGAGGAGTCACCCTCAATAGATCTATTCACTCACCCTCACTTACTCTGTAATTAACGGTTCATGATTTTGAAATGGGGACATCCAATTGGCAATGAGGTAACTTAAGCAATGTAATGAATTTTATGTACTTGGGCTCGTAATAAAATGATGTGTAATGTATTCTCCCCCGTAAGTTTGAAAATAAGTATAAACTTGAAAGACGGGGCTATGAAAACACACTTGATACAATGATATGATGGCAAAAGTGGATACATTTAAATGAGGTGCAATCTCTAACCGCGACCTATTATGAATGATATGATCTAATATAAGTTATGAAATAATGTTGTGGATGCAAACTCATATGATATCCATACCACTTGTGCATTTGAAAATAAAGTTCATCGTCGACAAATAAGTTTATAACGTCTTGTCAAGTTATAAATTACTTTATAAGTATTTACGTTGAAATAATATCCTACGATAGTCTTTTAGTGATTTATTAAGAAATTATAGTTTTTCGAAACAATATAATTTCACAACTCATGAAAATGGCTAATTTTGAGTGATTGTATATTATTCGTTATACCTTCGTTTGACAAACGGTTGAACATTTTGGAAAATAGAATAGGCGAACTCACTTTTACTTGCAGACATCGTTTCCTCAAAAAAATTCTATCGATATGAAAAATGGCTCCAAACATGGTCACTTGCGATAACCATTTTAGTCTAATAAAAATATGTAAGTGTTATTACTTGTCAAAAGTAGTTACGATAGCCATAATTAAAGTGCGTGTAACTTAGTCGTTATAAGTCCGTTTTCTACGTTTTATATATCCTTGGTTTCGTGTTAATATATACTGATATTTTTGATAAATCAACTCATTTAGAAAATGTCTAAAACTCATTTTTGCCCCTAAAATAACCCTTGACAGCTTGTATTTTTCAGAAAAATTAGTTTTCGTCGTTAAACTTAAAAATAGCGTAACTTTTTCGTTATAAATCCGTTTTAACCCGTTCAAGCGACCACGGTTTCGTTTCAAAGTCTATTTTCTGAAAATATAAACCAAATTAATCCATGACATGTCGAAATTTCTAGATTTTTCAAAAATGGACAGCAACTATATTTTTATCGTCTAACTTGATTTTTCTTGCGTAACTCTTGTTCCAACCACTTCAAATCAACACCAAATCTACTCTAATCCTACCATACACCTTCTTAGGGTGTCATGGGTTCCTAAACTTCACCAACAATGATAGGTTTCATGGGAATAATTATAGGATAGTTAATACTCATAATAAGTAATAAAAACAAGTAAACGTGGTATGAATACATATAATACTTGCATGTTTTTGTACTAGAATGATAAAATAGCTCAAGTAAGATTATGAAAGAGTAGTAAAATTTATAAGAAGCTTACTAGTAGTATGATGAGATTTAAGTAACTAGGTTCCTAAATACTTCTCAGTTTTTATTTCAAAACCCAAAATAGAAGTAATCTAGAGTTTGATTATCACTTGATCTTTGAAAAACTTTGGTTCCTTCCTTGGTTTTCTTGCTTGGCCGAAACTCAACAAAAGAAAGGGAGAGTTTCTATCTTTTTTTCACCTTTTAGAATGTGTAACTATGTATTTTTAGTTAGTATAATATTAGTATAATACATGCCTAGTCATTTAAAGGTATATGTGTACATCTGTCTAGTAAAGTATAAAAATATGGTGACTAAGGGGGGTGGTCGGCAAGGGGTATATGGGGAATAAGGTGGTAAATTTTTTATAGTAAAATGTAATTAAAGTTAAGTGTAGTGTGTATTTGGTACATATAATTACTTATTAAGTGTAGCGTTAACTTGAAATCGATTTTAACCGAATAAAATAAAATATATCGAAGTCATAAAAATTATAAAATTACATTTCTCGCAAGTATTGAGTGAAATAATAATTATCGAATGGAATTTACGAAAACAGTCGTAAATAAATCTATATAACAATATATATACAAAATAAATCCAAAACATCGGGGTAAACTAATAATATAATTTTTATAGTCTTAAAATGAGTATAAAAATATATGAGGACAATTTTCGAAAGTGTCGGATCAATTATTCAAAATAAATGATCGTGCGATAGCGTTTATTTAATAGAAAAATATACGTTAATTAAATATGCAAACCCATGAACAAATATGAAAATGATGTTACTGATGATATGTAGACTAACTCAAGTCTATATGTAATGTTCTCAATGAGGTCTCATGAATACGCAGCTAAACCCTTACGGTTATGCGAATTTGATACTCGTAAACTTAGTTTACGAAAAATGATGAATAGTGATTTTTCTCCGAGAATGAATAGTGTTTTGTGAATAGTAAAATTTTAAAATAACCTCTCATAGTCGTAAACTGACTTCAAAAACGATGAATTGTAAAATGATGAATAGTAAATTCCCGAGATGAATAGTAAATTTGAGAAATGACCTGAAATTACGAGTTGTCACATTCGCCCACCCAAAAAGGAATTCAGTCCCTGAATTCAGTCCGTGTTGGTTTCTACAGTGTTATCGGTGAAAAAGGTGACGATATTTAAGTCGCATATGGTCTTCCCGTTCCGAAGTAAACTCGGGACCTCTTCGAGAATTCCAGCGAACTTTCACGACAGGGATTCGACTTTGCTTCAACTGTTTGACCTCTCGGTCCATGATTTCTGCTGGTTCCTCCACGAAACTGAGTTTATCGTCGAGTTGAATTTCTTCTAATGGAATTACGAGTGATTCATCCGAAAGACATTTCTTGAGGTTTGAAATGTGAAATGTGCTATGTACATGGCTGAGTTCTGACGGAAGCTCGAGTTGATATGCTACAGGGCCGACTCTGCTCAAAATTTTAAATGGCCCAATGTACCTCGGGTTCAACTTCCCGCATTTTCCAAATCGTATCACGGCTTTCCAAGGCGATACTTTCAACATAACCTTGTCGCCAACTTGAAATTCCAATGGTTTGCGTCGTACGTCAGCGTAACTTTTCTGTCGGCTTCTTGCAGTTCGGAGTCTATCTCGGATATAAACTATCTTTTCTGTTGTTTCACGAACCGTTTCTGGACCAGTGAATTGTGCATCACCAAGCTCGGCCAAACAAACAGGTGATCGGCACTTTCGACCATAGAGTGCCTCGAATGGTGCTGCTTTTATGCTGGTGTTATAACTATTATTGTAAGAGAATTCGATCAATGGCAAATGGTTAGCTCAACCATTTCCAAAATCAATCACAAATGCTCTGAGCACATCTTCTAATGTCTGAATCGTTCTTTCGCTCTGACCATCGGTCTGAGGATGATAGGCAGTGCTCATCTCTAATGTGGTTCCGAATGCATCTTGTAATGATTTCCAGAAGTTTGAGGTGAATCGACTATCTCTGTCGGAAATGATGGAAATTGGTGCCCCGTGCCTTCAGACTATTTCCTTGACATAAATTCTAGTAAGTTGTTCTATGGAGTAAGTCTCTCTGATTGGTATGAAATGGGCTGATTTGGTAAGACGGTCAATAATTACCCAAATAGCGTCGTAACCACCTGATATCTTAGGGAATTTAGTGATGAAATCCATTGTAATGCATTCCCATTTCCATTGGGGAATTTCTGGTTGCTGAAGTAATCCTGAAGGTTTCAGGTATTCAGCTTTTACCTTAGAGCAAGTAAGGCATTTGCTAACATTCGTGGCAATTTCTGCTTTCATGTTCGGCCACCAATAAAGTTTCTTGAGATCCTGATACATCTTATCAGAACCTGGGTGAATAGAATACTTCAACTTGTGCGACTCGTGCATAATCAACTCTTGTATCCCGCCATAACGTGGTACCCAAATTCTATCCTTGAAGCATAATACTCCGTCTGATCTCTTTACAAAGCCATTTGCATTCTCGGGCATACCACAGAGTTGTTCACTTGGTCGATTTTCCTCCTTGAGTGCCTCAATCTGAGCCTCGGGGATTTTTGATGGTAGAGGTAAACTAATTGTCATTCCTAATGATCTGACTCTCAAAGGCTTGTGTCTTTCTTTCCGGCTAAGGGCATCTGCCACGACATTGGCTTTCCCCGGGTGATATTTAATTTCACAATCGTAATCGCTAAGTAATTCCAACCAACGACGTAGCCTCATGTTAAGTTCCTTCTGTTCAAGTATATATTGCAAACTCTTGTGGTCCGTAAACAATGTACACTTAGTACCGTAAAGGTAGTGCCTCCAAATCTTGAGTGCAAAAACTACAGCTCCCAACTTAAGATCATGAGTGGTGTAATTCTTCTCATGAACCTTAAGTTGTCGAGAAGCATAAGCTATCACTTTCTCGTTCTGCATTAATATAGCTCCAAGCCCTTTGTGTGAAGCATCGCAGTATACAACGAAGTTTTCGATTCCTTCGGGTAGTACCAAAATTGGCGCACTGTAAAGCTTTTGCTTCAATAACTGAAAGGCAGCTTCATGTTTCTTTCCCCATTAGTATTTTCTGGTTCTTCTGTGTCAACTTGGTAAAAGCTTTAGCTATCTTAGAAAAACCTTCAATGAATCTTCTGTAATATCCGGCAAGTCCTAAAAATTGACGGATCTCCGTAGGATTTGTTGGGGTAGCCCAATCTCTTACAGCCTTGATCTTTGCAGGGTCAACCTGTAATCCTTGACTATCAATGACATGACAAAGAAATTGTACTTTTCGGTTCCAAAAATCACACTTCAAAAATTTGGCATACAATCTCTCCTTCTTGAGTAGTCCTAAGATCGTTTTGAGGTGTCCTTCGTTCTCTTCTTTGTTTTTTGAGTAAATCAATATGTCGTCGATAAATACTATTACAAACTTATCCAAATACGGTTTGCAAACCCTATTCATGAGATCCATGAATACCGCAGGTGCGTTGGTCAATTCGAACGGCATTACTTGAAACTCGTAATGACCATAACGAGTTCTAAATGCTGTTTTTGGGATATCCTCCTCCCGAACTCTAAGTTGATGTTAACCTGACCTCATGTAGATCTTTGAGTAGATACTAGAGCCTTGTAACTGATCGAACATATCGTCGATCCTGGGAAGTGGGTAACGGTTCTTCACAGTTAACTTGTTCAGCTCTCTATAATCTATACATATTGTGAAAAATCCATTTTTCTTCTTCACAAACAAGACCGGTGCTCCCCAAGGCGAGGAGCTAGGTCTAATGAATCCTTTGTCTAAAAGTTCTTTCAACTGGTTAGACAACTCCTGCATCTCTGATGGTGCTAGTAGGTAAGGTGCTCGTGCAACTGGTGCAGCTCCTGGCACTATGTCAATCTGAAATTCTACTTGACGTGCCGGTGGAAGTCCTGGTAAGTCTTCGGGAAAGACTTCAGGAAATTCCCGAACAATCAGTACATCCTCAAGTCGCCTCTCTTCGACTTCTTTTCTGTTATATTTGCTAAGAAAGCATAACAACCCTTCTTTATGTACTTCTCAGTTTTGATGAATGATATAATACTGAGTCTAGTTCTACTTCGTTCTCCACGAATGATCAAGGTTTCGCCGTTGTAAGGAAGATGAAAAACTTTTTCATCACAAATGATTCTTGCGCGATACTTGGATAACCAATCCATGCCGATAATGACGTCAAAACTTCCAAGTTCTACGGGCATAAGGTCTATATTGAATGGATGATTTAGGAAATTGAGAGTGCAACCACGGACAATGGTGTCTGAGCTAATTAAGTTACCGTTAGCTAATTCAATGTTGTAAGAAGTGTCTAGTGTGGTTGGTTTGATATTGAGTAAAGGTGCAAATATAGTGGACACAAAGCTTTTATCGTCTCCCGAGTCAAATAAAACTGATGCATAACGATTATTGATAAGGAACGTACCCGTGACAACATTCGGGTCCTCCTTGGCTTCTCCTCCTCCCATAAAATAAGCTCTTCCTTGTGTTATTCCACCTTGGTTCCTGTTCCCTTGATTTTTCCATTTTGGACAGTCCCCATTGAAGTGTCCCCTCTCTCCACATCCAAAACATGTCACTTGCGGTTTCTGATTTCCATTATAGTTGGAAGCTTGCATTCTTTCGTTTGATGACCCACTTTCTTAAAATTCCCGCATGGAGTAGGGTAACGACCGGGATTATGATGACTTAGGCGCCTTTCAAACTTTGGTAAATTTCCCGTGTAACCTTTCCTTTCCTTTGGGCCTGCAGCATAGGCCTTAGCAACTTCTTGTCTCTTTGGTGGTTGCTGAGTAACATTGCCACCTCAATTGTTGTCCCACTTTCTCTTGTTGTTGTTATTGTTATAGTTTGTGTATTTGTTTCGGTTGTTACTGAAGTTGGTGCTATTGTTGGTATTGTTGTTGCGGTTGATGTTGGTAATGTTTCCCCTCTTCACAACTTGTGCCATGAGTTTTTGAGATACTCGGATAGATTCTTCAATTGTTTGTGGATCAAAAGAAATTACATCACCTTGAATACTTTGTGGAAGTCCTCAAATGAAATTTTCTAGTAGGTTATCATTGTCCGAAACCATAGATGGACATAGTGCAACCAACTCTTGAAACCTTCTGATGTAGGTCTCGATGTCATAACCAACAATCAATTAATCATAAAATTCCATTTCTAATCTCTTCACCTCAGTGCGTGGACAATATTTCTTAGTCAACAACCTCTTGAATTGATCCCATGTGAGCTTGTAAGCATTTTCCATACCAATAGGCTGTACATAAGAATTCCACCATGACATTGCCCCATCTAAGAGTGTACTAGTAGCGAACTTCACCTTGCAGTCCTCAGGGCAATTGCATAGAAGAAATACAGATTCGATCTTCTCAAACCAACGGATCATAGCGGTGGCTCCTTCTGTACCTTTAAACTTTGTTGGATCACCGCTCTTAAAATCCTTGTATGAACAATTTTGAACTCCAGACCCTCCTGCAGTCCCTGCAGCAGTAGCAAGCCTGGCAGCTTCAGCAGTAGCCGCAGCCACGGCAGCATTAGCAAGTCTGGTAGCTTCAGCGGTAGCCGCAGCCTCAGCAACAGTAGCAAGTCTGGCAGCTTCAGCAGTAGCCGCAGCTTCAGCAGCAGCCGCAGCCTCTGCAGCAGTAGTTACTGTTGCTCGTTCTTTCCTTAGTGCCTCGGCTATACTATCCTTTACATACTTTTGGATAGCTGCTTGTGTCATTTCTGGTGCAGCTTTCTTTGGCACCATAACTCTTCAAAACCATAAGATGAGACAATGATGAGAACCCATACGTAGAAACAAACATTACACATAAATATCCACAACCACAACACGCATAATATAAATGAAATCATAATGGAACAACCACGAAATATCACAAATATAATCACAACACACGTGAATAATATACATGAAAATTTCGGCCTACATGCACCGATATCATATATAGCACAACCATTCCTACATAGTAGAGTCAACACTTGATATATTTGTTTGTACAACAACCAAAAGACTACAAGTTCTTTAAACTATGTCACACACCTCGTGACTAGGATAATAGTAGTAACAACTAATATGATATAAGTCTAATATAGGTATCTCCTGGTGCTCCGCCTGATCGACTCTGAAGCTCTCGGACCTGTGCAGTCAAACTGACAACCATATCCGTCAAGTCACTAATCCGACGCTGAGTAGCAGCATCCCTACTCTCCCAAGTAGCAATACTCGCACGTGCTAATGCTAACTCATGAGCCTGTCGTTGCTGCTCATCCTGCGACATCTGAGCTTCTGGCATCTCCTGCCTCAACTTTGTAATGTGCTCATGGTTTACTCGCTGTCTAGTCTCCAACCCCTGATAAGAAACATCAATGGAAACCCTACCTAAAACTAAACCCTCTATCTCCTCCTCCATCGCCTCAACTCGACTCAAAGGAATCTCCTCTAACTATCCTAAAACCTTGTCAATCTGCTCCTGCTGATGATCTAGTCGTGTCTCTAGTGTCATAATAGTAGGTTGTCTAGCAGCAGCAGCCATAGAACTCTCACCAATATCAATCCTAGCAGGTGGTGCAGTCTCGGTAGTGGGTGGTATAGGTATGTCAAGTCGTGCATGCTTCTTGAGTGGCAAGTCAGGTATGGGTGTAGGACCCCTGAGATGTGATGGTGCTGGTGGTGCTCCTGATGATCATGAAGATGAAGATGAAGATTATGATAATGGAGATCCTAGTGGTGAATTAGAGGCTGATGATGATGGAAGTGGTGATGGTGGATGAAATATAACCCTCTTTTGCACTGTCTTGTGGCGCCTGGGAGGTACAACTGGAGTATACTGAATCAGGTGGTGAGTAGGACTAGCTGATGGTGGTGATGGTGTAGGTGCAACTTCGCCCTCCTCAAAGGGTTCAGTCTCAGTATCGGATAATATGAGTGGTGAGTCTGGTGTAGAGCCAACTGATGTTAAGGCTATAGTAGGGAGTGACAAGGCATCCCCCATGTCAGAGTCTAATAAGACATCCTCCATGTCAGAGTCTGAAGAAATAGAGATGGGATGGGTATCTGAATACATCTCTGTGACAATCGATGTGAAATGAAAGTAAATAAGCCGCATAATGTGCGTATGAATCCGCATGTAAAGTGAATATGCAATTATAATGAAATGATGAGATGCTATAATATGTAGTTATAGTCTAGGGTCAATGATGCAACCTCGTTCTCTATAACTTTTTCTCTGATGCCAATCTACCACACCCCCAAAATACCTGTTTTGCAGCGGAATGGAATTCCTGGGGGATGACTGCCATAGCATGACAGTTACAGTTATATTTAACGACCTAAAGTGTCGTTTTAAAAACACATCGTTTGATATATATTAAAACATTCAGAGTTACAAAAGATAGGTCCCAAAAGGTAGTCAACATTTGCGGAAATAAGTTTGTTACAAACCAAACGATGTTTAAAAGTGCCATAATATACAAGTGAGACACGTCATCACCGCGACTCTATGATAGGTCCTTATGCATGCCATGAAGTATATGCCTTAGATACCTGAAAATACATTGCTAAAACGGTCAAAAATAATGTTGGTGAGAAATCATAGGTTTATGAAAATGTTTTATACGACTACCACAAGTATAAGTCATGTATGACAAAAATGTCACATTAAAATGTTACAATTGTTATAAGCACATGACACCGAAGCTAGACTGATCATGATGTTCGCTCCAACAGAGTGTTTGCATAACAACTCAAATTCTGATATTAAATGAAATGCATCCGTTTGACCAGTTGGAACCACTAACCCGGATGGAGGAGTCACCCTCAATAGATCTATTCACTCACCCTCGCTTACTCCGTAATTAACGGCTCATGATTATGAAATTGGGACATTCAATTGGCAATGAGGTAACTTAAGCAATGTAATGAAATTGATATACTTGGGCTCGTAATAAAATGATGTGCAATGTATTCTCCCCCGTAGGTTTGAAAATTAGTATAAACTTGAAAGACGGAGCTATGAAAACTCACTTGATACAATGATATGTTGGCAAAAGTGGATACACTGAAATGAGGCGCAATCTCTAACCGCGACCTATTATAAATGATATGATCTAATATAAGTTATGAAATAATGTTGTGCATGCAAACTCATATGATATCCATACCACTTGTGCATTTGAAAATAAACTTTATTGTCGAAAAATAAGTTTATAACGTCTGATGAAAATGGCTAATTTTGAGTGATTGTATATTATTCGTTATACCTTCGTTTGACAAACGGTTGAACATTTTGGAAAATAGAATAGGTGAACTCACTTTTACTTGTAGACATCGTTTTCTCAAAAAAATTCTATCGATATGAAAAATGGCTCCAAACATGGTCACTTGCGATAACAATTTTAGTCTAATAAAAATATCTAAGTGTTATTACTTGTGAAAAATAGTTACGATAGCCATATTTAAAATGCGTGTAACTTAGTCGTTATAAGTCCGTTTTCTACGTTTTATATATCCTTGGTTTCGTGTTAAGATGTATTAATATATTTTGAATAAATCGACTCATTTAGATAAGGTTTAAAACTCATTTTTGCCCCTAAAATAACCCTTGACAGCTTGTATTTTTCAGAAAAATTAGTTTTCATCGTTAAACATAAAAATATCGTAACTTTTTCGCAGTGTTGCAAAAATCGGCCGAATCGGTCGATTAATCGGTAATTGGCCGTACACCTTGTAGAATTTTGAAAATCGGTCAAAAAATAGGCCAGATAAAAACATCGGCCAAAAATCGGTAAAAAATCGGCCGAATCGGTAAAACAAATCGGCCGAATCTGTTAAAAATCGGCCGAATCGGTCAAAAATCAGTTGAATCGGTTAACTTTAGAAAAATAATAATTTCACTTCTGACGCACAATGGGGATCAATTATTTCACTAATAACGCACAATGAGCCTTATAGTCAGAATTGGAGCCTTTTATTGAGATCTGGAAACCTAGTAGGCTTGAAATCAGTTAAGATCTTTAGTTTGGTCTCCATAAATACGCAAAACTTGCAGGAAATGGCAATCCTATTAATCACCGATTAATCCCGCCTTTACCGATTACTCGCTACAGGGTGGTCGACCCCCCGACTACCGATTCATGATTTTTGCAACATTGCTTTTTCGTTATAAATCCGTTTTAACCCGTTCAAGCGACCACGATTTTGTTTTAAAGTCTATTTTCTGAAAATATAAACCAAATTAATCCATGACCTGTCGAAATTTCTAGATTTTTTAAAAATGGACAGCAACTGTATTTTCATCGTCTAACTTGATTTTTCTTGCGTAACTCTTGTTCCAACCACTTGAAATCAACACCAAATCTACTCTAATCCTACCATACACCTTCTTAGGATGTCATGGGTTCCTAAACTTCATCAACAATGATAGGTTTCATGAGAATAATTATAGGATAGTTAATACTCATAATAAGTAATAAAAAAAAAGTATAAGTGGTATGAATACATATAATACTTGCATGTTTTTGTACTAGAATGATAAAATAGCTCAAGTAAGATTATGAAAGAGTAGTAAAATTTATAAGAAGCTTACTAGTAGTATGATGAGGTTTAAGTAACTAGGCTCCTAAATACTTCTTGGTTTTTATTTCAAAACCTAATATAGAAGTAATCTAGAGTTTTATTATCACTTTATCTTTGAAAAACTTTGGTTTCTTCCTTGGTTTTCTTGCTTGGCCAAACCTCAACAAAAGAAAGGGAGAGTTTCTATATTTTTTTCACCTTTTAGAATGTGTAACTGTGTATTTTTAGTTAGTATAATATTAGTATAATACATGCCTAGTCATTCAAAGGTATACGTGTACATCTATCTAGTAAATATTTTTATAAAAATATGGTGACTATGGGGGGTGGTCGGCAGGGGATATATGGGGAATAAGGTGGTAAATTTTTGATAGTAAAATGTAATTAAAGTTAAGTGTAGTGTGTATTTTGTACATATAATTACTTATTAAGTGTAGCGTTAACTAGAAATCGATTTTAACGGAACAAAATAAAATATATCAAAGTCATAAAAATTATAAAAATACATTTCTCGCAAGTATTGAGTGAAATAATAATTATCGAATGGAATTTACGAAAACCGTCGTAAATATATATATATATATATATATATATATATATATATATATATATATATATATATATATATATATATATATATATATATATATATATATATATATATATACTAGTGTCAAAACCCGTCCGATGGACGGGTATGATTTGTTGTTTTTATTTTTAGGTTTTAGTAGAACAAATATATACTAAAAAATAATTAAAAGTTAAATTAAACAATTTACAACTATAATTTATGTTACCATAATATATATATATATATATATATATATATATATATATATATATATATATATATATATATATATATATATATATATATATATATATATATATATAAAGACATTCACCCGTTATAACGGTAAAAACCTTGCGTAAGTGCCTCAGAGCACTCAACTGAGTTCCAACAACATCCATTACGCCATTTTTCCCCAATGTCTAATGCACCTTCCTGCTTTAAGGTGAAGTCTGAAAAGTGAGATGTGTAATGTGAGCATCCGTGTCATCAGGGCATGCATATAAGATTTGCTCACTTACTTGTTATTTGACTTTATTTATGTCTATTAAGGGGGTGGGGGGAATAAGTTGCTGCGACTTCGTACACATACAAGCTTGATTTATTCTTTTGTAACATTTTTCTTGTATTCATGTTCAGCACACAACATGTTTAGCAAGTTGGTTATCCAAGCCTTTAAAAGGCTTCAGCTCATCATCCTTAGCCAAAGTCGAATGAGTGTATACATTAGGATACTTTTCTCTAAATTCATCAAGTCCTCGTTCTCCATAGATCTCACCCGCTACTATATAGACCTTTATACTTGAAGGAAACCCCATGGCCTGAAGAAATATAGCAGACTCACGAGGCGTCAAAGGGCAGTCCCCATGTTGTCGTTGTTTTGTGCTTTTGATCTTTTTAACCTTCAAATGCTTTACACTGTACCTTAACTCTTTAATCTCGTCTGCCTCTTTTTGATATAGGCCATGAGTGCAACCAGTGAAAGCTAAAATATCCTCTTCAAATCTAGATAATGTTGAGAACCAACATTAAACTACATAAAAAATTGTAAAGTATATATGATATAAATTTAGGTACCTCAAATGAAGAGCAAGATAATGTTCGATGTTTTGTTTTAGTCTATCAATTAATTTTCTTGCAAGCTCACGATATAATTTCTGCTAATAAGGTCAATTGCGTCCTAAAAAAACATGAAATAGTACTTGGTATAAAGATGAACACATTAATTAAAACGGCCAAATTTGTTAGAACAAATACTTGGCTGTCGAACTCCATTTTTACATTTGATTCCAATTTATGAGATAGATAATCTGATAAATTCACAGCTAAATAGAAAAACACGTTTGTTACCATCGTCAGTAGTGTTATTGCTTTCAGGATGATATAATTTTGATGGATTACTAACTACAGCTGGTCCACAAGTATAACCTGGACCAGGTGCTGCACCAATACTAAGCTGAAATGATTCCTTTTATTTCATACTAAGCTGAAATGATCTGCCTAATACCTTTTTTGAGCTCGGACCTGGTGACATTGAGAACGGGGATGTTCGAGATTCCTGGCCAAACAGGATAACCACATGCATTAATAATGGCTATAGTAGTCCCTTAAAGGTCCTGCAACTTTGGTTCTAGGGTTGTTTCGGTCGATTTTAAAACCGTTCTTGCTGTATCCATGTTGTCAGCTCGTTCAAGATACACGTGATATTGGTTTGCGTCACCAACCTTCATATTTACCAACATAATCTACCTTCAAAACCACAAAAATTAAACCAAAGATCAGGCACTAAAAGATAAAATGGACCACCCAAATGTCATGTATTGGTTCAGTTTATCTACAGCAAATTATACTAACGTAATATCATTGGAAAATGAAATTGCAATTAGTCAATGTGACATATATTGTGACGGAGATGTCGACCTAGTCAACATCCAAAGGGTAGGTTAGCAGTGTTTTTGAGAGTGAGCAACTAAGATGTCAGTCACCTTTCATGTGGCGGATTATAACACTATTTTGAGAAAGCCGACTTTGGATTTCAAGTAAACAGAACACACAAACCAATTAAAATACCACCCCAAACATTGATATTTTTTCAAGTTGGCATTCTTTGGTTTCCTGTTGCAACTTTACAGCTGTGGTATTTGGGATCGCTTATACAACTGCTTACTTCAAAATGCTTATTCAAAAGCGGTTAGTTATAATTGATTACTTTTAAACATATATAAGCTAGCTGCTGATTTCAGAATGCCTAAACGCCGGGAGCAAACTGCTTAACTGCAAGTGCATCTCAGTTCCAATGTTTACCGAAAATAGTCTCTTTGCAATTCCCGTGTCCGGCATCAAAGTGAAAAAAACATTTAACGACTGATATTTTAATAATGTGGAAGCTAGAATTTCAAATCCAATAAGCCCCGATGATAAGCAATTTTCCAGTATTTAATAGTACCTAATAATGTGGAAGCTACAATTTCAAATCCAATAAGCCCCGATGATGAGAAATTTTCAAGTCTCAAATAGTACCTAATTTAATAATGAGCGGTTTTTTATATGCAATCCCGAAAAGAACCTAATCTATTAATAAGCAGTTGTTGAATTAATGTTTAGATGCCTTTGTGTCAACCAAGCTCATTCTCTTTGAATTTTACAAAAACAAACACGTAAATTAGTGACTGCCACCCGTTCAACTTTAATTATTTTATTATGGGTCAAAATGGGGTTTATTCACCCGCGAAACTTAATTGCCAACAGAGGTATTATAGCCAGATATGATTTATTAAAAAAAAAGTCAAAAAATGTATATAGAAACCTGAATTATTTCTGCAAATGCTTGTCCAGGAACCATTTTCAACCCTCCTTTTCCAAGGCTAAGCCTTTGTTGTAGAACTGTTGAACTCTCTGATCTTCTTATGTTCAATCTTTGTTAAAACTAACAGAAAAATAGAAAAATCAGACCTTTATAGAGTATAACTAAAATCCCAATATCGATTTTAACCAAGAATACACATGGATGCTATGGCTAAAGCTTGGTACAGCCCCCTCAATGGATAACAAACTTCTAGTTAAGGATCCACTGATGTTGTGAATTTTATTTTGTCATTGAACAACGGTCGTGCATGCAATCACATATCACATCATTATAATTTTTCACTATACAACGACTAAAGTTATGTAGTTCTGAAAACAACAGCAAAAGTTGATAGTTGCAGGCTGTAGCTTCAAGTCATAATAATCAGATTATCATTTTGTTAACACCCATCCAAACACCCCATAATATTATCAATATCAACTATGATAGAGTCGTGAGATTGTAAGTAGTGGTATAGTCGATTAAGTTGACACAAATTCCCAAGAGCGCTATATAAAATGAAAAATATACACTTTTACACAATGATATTTAGGGTGTTTTAAGGGGTGTTTGGGGCTGGTCAAAACTTATATTTTATAGGGTTGTTTATGTCTTTTCAAGGGGTATTCATGGCTGATATGAAGCTACTGTTTTAAACACAATAATCCATACGTACTTGTGCATAAATGCATAATTATTATCTTATAAGTTCAAAGTTAAACACTGATTAGATTCAAAATGTAACTAAAAGTAATCAATGGATAAAGTTTTAAAGGTGAAAAGGATGACATAAAGTGCAAACCAAAAACTGCAAGAGTGAGTTCTCGAACTATAACATCATTACATCACTTGCTTCAGCCATAATCAGACACTTATCATGTAGCACACAATCTACGGATATTATACTAAACTTCATTACAAAAACTGATGATTTTAGTTTTTAACAATTAATGACATTTTTCTCACCGTTGGAACAAACCATGATATTGAAATCTTGATAAAGGTTCGTGGTCAATCTACGTCTCTTGTGTTGATAGGAAGTGGCACCACAACTTGCTGACCTCTGATCATTACCTATAACAATAACATGAATAATTAGTTTATGTACTTACTCTAAACATTAAAGTTATTAATGGTATATTTGGCATGCACAACAACAACGTAAATGCTACCCCTATGAATAGAGATAAGGAACCATAAAATGAATACTGTGTGAGACAAAGGTTATTACTCCGAGCTATGAAATTAGTCTAATAGGCTGGCTAGCCAACTTTTATTCAGCTAATTGTTGCGCACATATTGAGTATCTTGAATTGTGATTCTGAAGCGTATATAAAAAAACTCTCAGTTTGCAAGTTTTAATCCTAAACCTAATTTCAAAATTCTAATCAGTGTAATCTGCTTCTATCATCATGAATAGCAGGCTACTGGTTAAGTTTTGATTTTAGAAGTACCTGATATTGAGAGATATTAAGAGATCAAGCAGGTCTACATCAGGTGCATCCACCATTTTTTATCACATTCCTATAATTTCCATAAACAGTTGATATAAAGATCCAATGATGATTTATTAGATATAGATTGATAAAGAATTGTGAAAGATAAAGAATCATGAAAGGATTAAAATTACATACCCTAAGAGCTAGATGTTGGACCACCACGGCCTATGCGTCCACCTAGAGTTCGAACCCGTGGAATCCTTCCCCGGCCCCTAGAAACGGGGGGGGGGGGGGGGGGGGGGGGGGGGGGGAGGGGGTGATGGTTGATTCTCGGCCAATCTTTGAAGAGACCTTAGCTTAGCTCTTTCATTCAAGTTAATGATCGTCGAAACCGTATCTGCAACTGGATCTTCTGGTTTTACTTATGTGGGCCCTGAAGTAGAGACGATACTAATAGCATAAAACATATGTCTAAGTAGTTTCGATCATGAGAAATATATACCATGGTGAAAAGTACCTTTTTGTCCTAATCGTTTCTACAGCAACTCCAAATCAAGATATTGGTTTGTACCACCGTTTCTGTTAACATGCCTATCCATATACCCTGCAAATTTCACAATGTCAATATACGCATCAAATGGATGACTTATATAAATCAAACACATTATACAATAAAGAAGGAACAATGTAGTACATAAATGAGTAAGGTGCATACCTTTACACCCCAATTAGTTGCAAAACCGAGAGGAATTCCTAAAGGAACACCAAAGATGTAGTAACATGCAATACTTATATATGCAATTGATGCTTGCTATGCTGCCCCAACTACTTTTTTCATACAATCATATCATATAACATAAATGCTAATATGTCAAGATACACCAAATATACTAACCCCTCCTCGTGCCGTAACGATAACCATAATAGCTGCTCCTTCCATAACCCAAGATGGTTTTGCTCTACAAAAGAGACCATAAAAGTCAGTTCATATTCTATATATCAGGCTCTTTAACAAATCATCCTAAGAAACGTATCCTAAATTTGATAGATTAAACCAAACAAGTATAATGTGATAAAATATAGCCAAACAAAATAATTATGAAAACTTGATAAATTATAATTAACCAAATTCAGAAACCAATAATTATGATGGATGATTTCTTCATAACGGATACAGATGATGAAGACCTGGAAAATCAAATAAGAGAAAAACCATAAACCATGTTTTAAACGATTATAAATATTAAAAATAAAAACATACCTTTACAATCATGTTCTTATGTTGTAGCAGGTTTGTTATTGTATCGCCATAGGTTTCTTTTTTTTTTTTTTTTTTTTTTTTTTTTTTTTTTTTTTCATTTCAATGATCTAGGGCACGGCTTCTATGAATGATTTAGTAGGTTTGTTTTGAGATAATATTTTGTGTTTAAAATCAATCGTGATTTTCGTATAGAACTTGAATATCAAATGCCGTAAATAATCAAGATATATATGGAAGAGATTTGAATATGAGATATTCATTGGTTTGTTTGAATTGGTCTATCCCTTATCAATTTTGATTTGCAAATCCAATCACAAAAATTAAAATGGTCTGATGGTTGAGCTCTTTCAATATTTCCTTTGAAAGGATCAGGGTTCGATCCTTGCGAGTTATATTTTTACTCCGGACTTTTAACATTTAAAAAAAATACAGCTTAGGTGGCATTAAATAGTGATGACATGGAAATATGACGTGGCTTTATGTGATGCCAAGTGGCATTATGACGTGGCATGCCTCCTCTTATATATATATAACAATATATATACAAAATAAATCCAAAATATCGGGTAAACTAATAATATAATTTTTACTGTCTTAAAATAAGCATAAAAATATATCAGGACAATTGTTGAAAGTGTCGGATCAATTATTCAAAATAAATGATCGTGCGATAGCGTTTATTTAATAGAAAAATATACGTTAATGAAGTATGCAAACCCATGCATGAACTAATATGAAAATGATGTTACTAATCATATGTAGACTAACTCTAGTCCATATGTAATGTTCACAATGAGGTTTCATGAATACGCAGCTAAACCCTTATGGTTACGCGAATTTGATACTCGTAAACCTAGTTTATGAAAAATGATGAATAGTGAATCATGAATAGTGATTTTTCTCCAGGAATAAATAGTGTTTCATGAATAGTAAAATTTTAAAATAACCTCTCAAGTTTGTAAACTGACTTCAAAAACGATGAAAAGTAAAATTATGAATAGTAACCAGTGTATTGTAAATTCCCGAGATGAATAGTAAATTTGAGAAATGACCTGAAATTACGAGTTGTCACAAAGTTTCACCTTTAAAAATAGATATCGTACGAGTCCAAGTTTATTTGAAGGGCTTATAAGCTTATACAATAGTTAAAAAATCAATAAGGTCACTTTTAATGGCTTGTAAGCTTATCTACATGAGCTTATGAACTCAACTAACACTACAGAGTTTTCAACTTTTAGCAATGGATGGATTGTCGCAAAAAATCCAACATACAGTCGCTAAGCTTTTGCGATGACAAGTCGTTGCCATAACATCGTCGCCCTTGATCCATCGTTAAAACTATTGGCAAAAAAATTCACATCCTTTTTGCGACAGAAAGTGGGTCTCACAAGAATTCTCATTCAACGATTGACCAGGGTGGGGTCCATTGACCTGTAACGACGACATGCATCGTTGCTAAGGGTAATTTTCAAATTAAATAAAAAAACAATTATTTAAATTGTTAACTAATAATATAAATATATAAAATATATATTGTTAAATAATAATTTTATTGGCTTGGGGTCCACACTTTTAGCGTCGACAAGTGTTGTCGTAAAAGGTTAAGACGAAAAACCTACAACCACAAAGTGTGGGTCGCCCGGTTAAAATTATAACAAAAATCAGTGTTTAAAGTGTGGGTTTCACGGGATTTTAGCGACGTCATGCGTCATCGCTAAAAAGAGTTCGTCTCCACTAGTGGTTTTTGTTGTATTGTAATGTATATAAGCCTAAGAGAAGCTCATAAATTATATAAAATTATCTTACTGTCTTTTGAAATTTTCTATAAGCTCATAAACACATTAAATAAACTTAGACAAAAATTTCGTACGATAAGTGAAATAGTAGTGAAGACAGAGGACAGAAACTAAAACGATGCGCTAAGACAAGAGTTTGGTGGAGCACGCACCTAAAGTAGACAACCTTGATAAGATCCCCAATAGGAACTACAGTGAGTTTGAGGATACATTTTTAATCGAGTTTGAGAATAGGGATGAACGCCTGGCCTAAAACCCGCCATATTACCATTCCCAATTGACAACCTTGCTAAAAATATTTTCCATGTTAAACTCACATGAATCACGTGGGCACAATTATCTCAAAACTGTTTCATTCATATTCAAATCACAACGTTAGTTAACATTTTACTTTTCATAAAAGTCACACTCAATCTATTCTTTTGTCTCATTTATGACCATGATAGGTGACGCTTTGGTTTGATTCACGTTATACTTTTGAACTCTAAATCAAAAAATAAATATGAAAAACTGCAATCCACATTTTTGTATAAGTAAAATAAAAATAAATCACAGCATTTCTAGAAGAACTTCTTACAAGCGTCCTTGAATTTATCTCTGTCACAACTCTAAAACTCGTCTTTGTTAGCAGTAAACATAAGAAAGTTTATCTACATGTAGAGTAAAGTTTATCTTTGACGACTGCATCAGTTAGAGGAATAAACCCACCAACGTGGTCAGGTATGCTGATGTCACTACAAAAGATCTCGCGTTCAAATCTACCGGTCAAGTGCACATCTCATTTTAGTTATTCTTCTCACTGTATCATTTCCCAAGGATCTTAACCCATGCTAGTTGTATGGATTTCTTAAGTACACTTTTGCACAGATATATCAAATGCAGTCCCGGTTAGCATACCTTGATGCACTATCAAGTTTCTCCTTTAAAAATAGATATCGTACAAGTCCAAGTTTATTTGAAGGGCTTATAAGCTTATAAAAAAGTTGGAAAATCAATAAGGTCACTTTTAATGCCTTGTAAGCTTATCTACATGAGCTTATGAAATCAACCAATACTGAGTTTTCAACTTTTAGCAATGGATGGAGTTGTCACAAAAAGTCCAACATGTTGTCGCTAAGCTTTTGCGATGACATGTCGTTGCCATAACTTCGTCGCCCTTGATCCATTGTTAAAACTATTGGCAACAAAAAGTCACAGCCTTTTGCGATAGAAAGTGGGTCCCACAAGAATTCTCATTCAATGATTAACCAGGGTGGGGTCCATTGACATGTAACGACGACATGCGTCATTGCTAAAGGTAAATTTCAAATTAAATCAAAAATCAATTATTTAAATTGTTAATTAATATTATAAATATATAAAATATATATTGTTAAAATATTAATTTTATTGGCTAGGGGTCCACACTTTTAGAGTCGATAAGTGTTGTCGTAAAAGGTTAAGATGAAAAACCAATAACCACAAAGTGTGGGTCACCCAGTTAAAATTATAACAAAAATCAGTGTTTAAAGTTTGGGTTTTACGGGATTTTAGCGACGGCATGCATCATCGCTAAAAGAAATTCGTCTCCAATAGTGGTGTTTATTGTATTGTAATGTATATAAGCCTAATATAAGTTCATAAATTATATGAAATGATCTTACTGGATTTTGAAATTTTATATAAGCTCATAGACACATTAAATAAACTTAGACAAACTTTTCGTACGATAAGTGAAATAGTAGTGAAGATAGAGGACAGAAACGAAAACGATGCGCTAAGACAAACATGTATGATTATCAAAACATAACATTTCATGTCATGACTCACACGGTTACAAATTCTATAACGTGTCAAATTTATTATAATTATGTTTGGATTAGATCTAGATGCAAATCGAGCCTATTTGAAGTGTTTTCTTTCTCATTAAAGCTTTTCATCGAACACACAACGAACAAGGTATGCAAAATACCTCCATCACGAACTCGCAACATAGCTCGACCTAATGGCAATTCCATCAAAACCTGACTTTATAAGCCAGACATTCACACTCAATAAAAGCACTTGTAGCTAAGTGGAGCTGACACGAGGGTCGTTAAAGTGTCTAGAGATCGTATTGAGTCGGTTTAACTATACCACTTAGGCGGTCAAGTTTATAACTCTGCTTCAGTGGAATCCAACCGGTTGTTTGTTTTAAGAATATTAATATATTGATAACAAGGTAAATAACTAAATAATATTTAAATATAAATCAAAATTTAGTGTGAGGATCAAAGATTGATCAAATCATGCATCCAGGTTTGATTTTTCAAAATATGTTGTCAGTTTTACAAAAAGTAATCATAAAAATCATCTAGCCAACTTGGTATGTATTGAATTAATGATTGCCTTAGTTAAAGGAACAAATCTACCAACGTGGTCAGGTATGTTGATGTTACTACAAAAGATCTCACGTTCAAACATCTACTAGTCAGGTGCGCGCACATCTTAATATTCTACATAATTTGATTTGCGACGTGAGTAGCTTATATTTTTTTAATGTTTAATATTGTTGTTGAAAACTTGAAAAGAATAATGCTTAATTTATTAATAATGGCCTCTCGTTTTTTATATTATTTCATAAAACAATATTGTTTATAATGTAAAAATAACGATAAACCTAAGACAAGAGTTTGGTGGAGCAACGTACCTAAAGTAGACAACCCGAAAAGATTATCAACGGAGTACGAGACATGTTTGGAAGAGCATCTCGCCCAACGGGGTGCCCTGATAAGATCCCGAATAGGAACTAAGGTGAGTTTGAGGATAATATTTGTAATCGAGTTTGAGGATAGGGATGACGGCCCCTCTTCAAACCCACCATATTACCATTCCCAATTGACAACCTTGCTAAAAACTATTTTCCATGTTAAACTCACATGAATCACGTGGGCACAATTATCTCAAAACTGTTACAATGTTCATATTCAAATCATAACATTAGTTAACATTTCACTTTTCATAAAAGTCACAATCAATCTGATATTTTGTCTCATTAACGAGCAAGATAGGTGACACTTTGTTTTGATTCACGTTATACTTTAGAATTATAAATCAAAAAATAAATATGAAAAACTGCAAACCACATTTTTGTATAAGTAAAATAATAAAAAATAAAAAAATCACAACATTTCAAGAAGAACTTCTTACAAGCGTCCTTGAATTTCTCTCTGTCACAAATCTAAAAGTCGTCTTTGTTAGCAGTAAACATAAGAAAGTTTATCTACATGTAGAGTAAAGTTTATCTTTAATGACTGCATCAGTTAGAGGAATAAACCCACCAATGTGGTCAGGTATGCTGATGTCACTACAAAAGATCTCACGTTCAAATCTACCAGTCAAGTGGACATCTCATTTTAGTTATTCTTCTCATTGTATCATTTCACAAGGATCTTAACCCATGCTAGTTGTGTGGATTTCTTAAGTACACTTTCGCACATATATATCAAATGCAGTCCCGGTTAGCATACCTTGATGCATTATCAAGTTTCTCCTTTAAAAATAGATATCGTACAAGTCCAAGTTTATTTGAAGGGCTTATAAGCTTATATAAAAGTTGAAAAATCAATAAGGTCACTTTTAATGCCTTGTAAGCTTATCTACATGAGCTTAAGAACTTAACTAACACTACAGAGTTTTCAACTTTTAGCAATGGATGGAGTTGTCACAAAAAGTCCAACATGCAGTCGCTAAGCTTTTGCGATGACATGTCGTTGCCATAACGTCGTTGCCGTTGATCCATCGTTAAAACTTTTGGCAACAAAAAGTCATGGCCTTTCACGACAAAAAGTGTGTCCCACAAGAATTCTCATTCAACGATTGACTAGGGTGGGGTCCACTAACCTTTAACGATGACACGCGTCGTTGCTAAAGGTAATTTTCAAATTAAATCCAAAATCAATTATTTAAATTGTTAATAAATAATATAAATATATATAATGTATATTGTTAAAATAATACTTTTATTGTCTAGGGGTCCACACTTTTAGCGTCGACATGTGTTGTCGTAAACGCTTATGACGAAAAACCTATAACCAAAAAGTGTGGGTCCCCCGGTTAAAATTATAACAAAAATCAGTGTTTAAAATGCGGGTTTCACGGGATTTTAGTGACGACATGCGTCATCGCTAAAAGGAGTTCGTCTCCAATAGTGGTTTTTGTTTTATTGTAATGTTTATAAGCCTAAGATAAGCTCATAAATTATATGAAATGATCTTACTGGCTTTTGAAATTTTATATAAGCTCATAGACACATTAAATAAACTTAGACAAACATTTCGTACGATAAATGAAATAGTAGTGAAGACAGAGGAGAGAAACTAAAATGATGCGCTAAGACAAACTTATATGATTATCAAAACATAACATTTGATGTCAAGAGTCACACGGTTACAAATTCTATAACGTGTCAAATTTATTATAATCATGTTTGGATTAGATCTAGAAGCAAATCGAACCTATTTGAAGTCTTTTCTTTCTCATTACAGCTTTTCATCGAACACACGAAGGAAAAGGTAGGCGAAATCCTTCCATTACGAACTCGCAACACAGTTCGACCTCATGGCAATTTGATATGCGTACAACATGTGTTCTGGGTCAAAGGAAACTTCCTTTTCGTCGAGCAAGTTTTTCAACCACCTAGGCAGTGAACCTAATCGTTGTAGTGTAGTATTAGGGTAAGCCTCGGGGATTTATATCGTTCTCTAGGGGAATAGGAATGCTAGTGAGAAGTTTACTACTCTAAGGTTGAGGTTGAGGAAGATTATTTTTTATCTTTTTATATTTTTTATAAAGCTAAGGGTAAAATCTCGGGGTTTAGATTTGGGGGTTGGTACTTCTACCAATTACTCTACTATCTAATTATCTAAACTAATGGGTAGTCTATGTCTATTGAAGTGTGCTCGTATGATGATTAAAGATGTGTCTACCTAGATACTATTACTCCCTAGTTATCTTTTATTGGTGGTTGAATTGTCACGTCCTTATTCTTAACGCGTTGTGTTTTCTAAGGTCGTAGGGTGTGCTTTTATCCCTAACTCTTTGAGACAACCTTAAGGTTAATAACTACGAAATCTCTAGGATTCATAAACTTAACACTAAGGTTATCTTCGGATGCTTAGCCTACAATTCTGCTAGAAACTATAAACTAAGGTTCACAAAGATTACTCAAGCATTAAAAACACAACGATGGCTTAATACACTCCTAGGCCAATTACAATTAAGATAAGAGACAACCAATCAAGAATTAATAACTAGGTTTCATAGATCTAAGCAAACACGCAAGTAAATTAGCCAGACATGTTAAACATGCAAGCATACACACATTCAAACAAAGGAATATATAACTTATCTCGATGTAAAATAAGGTATGAGAACCCTAAAATACTGTCCAAACCGGACTACAATTATTTTAGGTTTTTACTCCACAAGTTTACCTCTTAAAATTCTGAAAATTCGATTTCTATATATAATTTTACATTTGCGACGACATCACCTTATAGTTGGGACGGCGTTACGTTGTGGTTGTGATGCCGTTAGTCTTCGACAGTGACGTGGTCTGAATCTGGATCTAGGCCGTCTGAGAAGAAAGGTCTTTGTGACGCCTGTTGGGAATAATCCGTTACCATGGATGGTTGTGGTTTACACTGCTTGGATTAACACTAACAGTGGAAATGTATTCCCACTGCAAGTTCTTCATTACCACTGCTATCAGTTTATGATAAGGTTAAACGCGTCTAGATAAGTATAGAATAGATCTTGTGTATATTCTATTATGTTAGCTTTATACTTATCTTGTAAAGGACTCCTTGTTGTATAAAAGGAGATCCTAGGTCATTGTCTTAGGTACATATTACATTACGATATTACCTACGAAAGCTTCAAGGTATAACCCTAGTGATAAGTTAAGATCACTCGTTTTATTTCATTAATAATATTGGAGCTTGAGTTTTGTGTTAACTTATGTTTATTCTCATACATCATATAATTCGTCTTCTAAGTATTACTTAAGTAAATTCCGCTTGCTTGATAATATCATACAAAATATCATTGACACAAGGAGAGTGTCCTAGATCCATTAAGTGGTATCAGAGTGAAGGTTATGATATTTTGTTTTAGAAGATACAAGGAATTAGCTTGACTCACTCACTCAATTTAATGGAGATGGAAAACAACCAATCAAACTCTTCTTCTACACCCAGACTCCCTAAGCTTAAGCTTAATGAGTTTGAGATGTGGAGGATACTGATTGAGCAATACTTCCTCATACAGGACTATGCTCTATGGGAGATCATTCAACTTGGTGATTCTTTCAAATTTGTGACCACTACTTCAAAAATTGGTGACACAGATGTTGTGAAAGTTTCTGTGCCTGAATCAAATGCTGAAAAAGCTCAAAAGAAGAATGATCTTAAAGCTAGAAGTCTGTTGCTGATGACTCTTCCTAGAGACTAGATTATTGCATTCAGCAAGTTCAAGACTGCTAAAGAACTGTTTGAAGAGATTTTCTCAGTGTTTGGTGGTAATGATGCTACAAAGAAGACTCAGAAGACATTGTTAAAGCAAAGTTATGAAAACTTCTCTGCTTCTAGCAATGACTCACTTGATAGCATTTTCACCAAACTTCAGAAGATTGTTACATAGCCAACTGTGTTTGGCATTGAGGTAGAAAAGGAAGACCTCAATTTGAAGTTTCTAATAAGTTTGCCTTCAGAGTTTCAAACCAATGTTACTGTCTGGGAAAACAAAACAGACATAGAAACAATGAAGCTCAATGATCTTTACAACAACTTCAAACTTATTGAGCAAAGGTTGAAGAAGGCAGGGAAACTTGGTACAAGCTCTAGTAGCTTGGCATTGTTGTCAAATTCTGTTGACAGTGATGATTCTGAAGATGAAAATGGTGATGATGATATTGCCACTGTAGGTTCTAAAGTTTCCACTGGCAATGTGAATATTGCCACTACAGGATCAAAGAAGAAGGTTGCTAGTATTGGAGATCCCACCTTTTATGCTTTTATCTCCACATAAGTTGATGGCTCTCTCTTAACTCATGAAGACATAGAGCAAATCGATGAAGATAACTTGGAGGAGATGGATATAAAATGGCAGATAGCTCTTCTTAGGATGAGGGCTAAGAAATTCTACAAGAAGACTGGCAAGCCTATCCATATTAATGGTGATGATACTGCAGGCTTTGATAAGAAGAAAGTGGAGTGCTTTAACTGCCACAAGTTTGGACATTTTGCTAGAGAATGTAGAAGACCAAAGACCAAGGACAACAGATCTACATGGTACAAGAAAAAGAAGGGACCAACTGTGGAAGAACCAAAGGCAATGTTGGCTATTGATGGTGTGAGCTATGATTGGAGTTTCATGGCTGATGATCTTGAAGAAGAACACATAGATGCTGCTCTTGTTTTTGCTGAAGTTGCTCTTATGGCTTTCTCTGACTCTAAGGTACAAAACTCTGAATGTTGCTCTAAAACATGTAGGGCTGCTAGAGAAGTTGAAAGACTTAATGATTTGTATTCTAATGAAAGACAAGAGTTATACACTGCCAATTATACTGTGTCTAATCTTAGGAGAGCCATGGCAGTTTTAGAAAAACAAATAGAGCACTTTCAAGAAAATGAATCAAAATTTAGTGATGACATGATTCTTCTTAGAAGAGAGTTAGATCATACAAAAGCTGTGAATGATGCATACCAAATAGAGCTTGAAAAGCTTCAAAAGAAAATTGAAAATGTCAATTTAACTCTAGACACATGTTATCATCAGTCTAAGTCAATTGATAAAATTTGGAATGCTCAAGTATTTAATAAAGCTAAGTCTGGTATGGGTTATAATACAGTGCCACCACCACTAAGAGGTGTTCCATCACCTCCAGGTATAGATTTAGCTCATACAATTTTAGAAGACTTTAAGGAACTTGAAAGAGAATATGGTCCTTTAAAGGATACAGTGGTGAAGAGTGAAGAACAGAGTAAGCTTGATAATGATATTTTTGAGAGTGCTAGTGACTCATCAGTTTTTGATGAGAATGTTAAAAAGAATGTAGAGACTACTATCCCAAAAGTTGTTAATACTGTTACAGGGGAACCTAGGAAACCAGTTAATAAACCTAGACCAACTGTAAGGTATGCAGAGATGTATAGGAACAAGCCTACAGCTCCTAGGGGTAACCAGAGGAGTTGGAATCATGTTAAATCTCAACAACTAGGTAGTGATTTTGTTATGAACAATAAAGCATGCTATATCTGTGGTAGTTTTGATCATTTACATGCTTATTATGACTATCATGTTGGGAGAAGGGTAGTCTATGGGAATAAAAGGGTGTAATCTAAAAAATATCAACATAATGTACGTAAAATGGTCCCAAGAGCAGTTCAACTTAGAAGTGGTCTCAAAACGTTTGCCACTACAAAAACTGTTAACACTGCTCACCCTAAGTCACCTGTTAGAAGTGCAAACTTCAAAAAAAGTTTAACAAAATCTGCACAAACAGGAAAAAGAACTTTCAAGCTAAAAAGGTTAATAATTACCAACAGTGGGTACCTAAAAAGAAACCAGCAGTTACCACTGCTCATTCAAAAGTTACCACTGCAAGGGTTTTAAATATGAAAAGGGGGGACATGGGCAATGTTGTGAAGGCCTCAGCATGTTGGGAATGGAAACCTAAAGGAAATACCTCTACAACCAATCCCAATGGTGTATCAATGACCTTTGATAGATTTAACTATATTGATACACGAGGCAGATCCAAGTCAATCATGGCTTGGGTCCCCAAAAGAAACTAACTCATTACTCATATGTGCAGGAACATCCAAGGACAAAAAGATCATATCAAGGATATACAGATAGTGGGTGTTCAAGGCACATGACTGGCAACAAGTCCTATCTTTCTAATTTTGAGCATTATGATAGACAGTATGTCAGCTTTGGAGGTGGAGTAAATGGAAAAGTTGCTGGTAAAGGTGTTATTAAAACTGGTAACTTGGACTTTGAACCTGTGTACTATGTAAAAGAGCTTAAGTACAATCTTTTTAGTGTGTCACAAATGTGTGACAAGATGAACAATGTTCTTTTTACCAAAGATATGTGCTTTGTTCTCTCTAAGGACTTTAAGATGCCTGATGAAAGTCAGATTCTTCTTAAAGTTCCTAGAAAAGGCAATCTCTATAGCTTTGATATGAACAACATTGTAGCTAAAGATGATTATGCTTGCTTGCTTGCAAAGGCCATAGTGGATAAATCCATGTTATGGCATAGAAGACTTGGTCATGTTAACTTCAAAACCATTAACAAGATTGTCAAAGATGGTTTAGTGAGAGGTTTACCTCAGGAAAGATTTGAAAATGATCAAACCTGTGTGGCTTGTCTTAAAGGCAAACAACACAGAGCTTCTTGCAGGTAAAAGTTGGTTAACTATATTGCTCACCCACTTCAAATGTTACATATGGACTTGTTTGGTCCTACATCTGTGAGCAGCTTGAATCTAAAGAAATATTGTCTAGAGGTGACTGATGATTTTAGCAGATTTACATGGGTTTTCTTTCTTGGAACTAAGGATGAAACAACTGGCATCCTCAAGATATTTATCACAGCAAGTAGAAAAACCAATATGATATGAAAGTTAAACTCATTAGGTGTGACAATGGAACCGAATTCAAGAATAGAGTTATGGATGAGTTTGTAGAGATAAAGGTATTAAAAGAGAATTTAGTGTGGCTAGAACTCCTCAACCAAAATGGTGTTGCTGAGAGGAGGAACAGGACACTGATAGAGGCTGCTAGAACCATGTTGGCGGCGATTCCAAATTGCCAATTACTTTTTGGGCTGAAGCAATTAACCACTGCATGTATGTGCAAAACAGGGTTTAGTGTAATGACAAAGAACAAGATACTTTATGATTGGTTTAGGGAAGACCAGCTACACCCTTGACTTATGAGGACCATTGGTGTCATGTATCTATTCTCAATACCATAGATTTATCTGGGCAAGTTTTAATGAGGAGTTGG
>BPTQ01000001.1:292647362-292706751 GCA_019973895.1 Chrysanthemum seticuspe
ATCTCTTCCCCTTTTTGTTATTATCTAAATAGGGAACGTATGCAAATAATGATCTTGACCACCACGAACCAATATCATACTTCCAATCTAAGACTTCCAATGCTTTAAATCACCCACCATTACGCATCATAAGAAAAATGGATCCAAAACAGTAGAAAACTTCAACTAGCAGTAGTAATAATGATCAACAATAGTAAAAATCAAAAACTTCCCCTTGAGTGATGCATGTAGATAGTTAAACATTTAACAATAAGCTTCCCCTGAAACCCATATGTTAACCATCTTCTTGATTCTTCAAATCGGTAAGCTCCTTGTAATGATCACTTGTGAAGAAAACCAAATATAACGAATTTGATGAAGAAGTAGAATTTCCCAAACTTGTGTCTTAAATCTTGTACTATCCACGGAACTCCATACTTATACAAACCAACAATATAAGTAGACCGCAATCCCTTGAAAAGAATCCTCAACTAGTATGAGACACTGAGCACTACAATGTAACTCCTATAAGTGATAGACAATGTGTGCATAGAGCATCATAAGAAAAATCACACATTGCTAGATTCATCAAGCTAGATGATAAGAACACAAATCAAGCAATTTCACTTCACCTTCAAATAAGTGATAAATAATCCTCTTTGTAATCAATTCTTCAATAAATCTCCATAACGAGCCTTTTTTAAATCCTTTTAAGAATAAATAACCAAACTCCTTGTGTGTGTGAACAATAACCTGTGTGTGTGTCGTCCAAAAACCATAACAATAATTATGCTCGACTTCCCCTTAAATCAAAAACTATATGAAAAGCAGTACTTTCAATAATAACAGTACTTTGAGAAGGAGCAGTACTTTCATCCAATCAGCAGTACTTTCAGAGTCGAACAATACTTTAACCAAAACGTGCAGCAGCAGTACTTTAAAAACATCGAACAACAGTACTTTTAAAAAATCATAAGCAGTACTTTCTCTAAAATCTGCAGTATCTTGTAAACATAAGCAGTACTTTGATCAAGCGCGAACAGTACTTTGAAAATACGGGAAGCAGTACTTTGAAAAACACCAAGCAGTACTTTCGGCTTCAGCGAGCAGTACTTTCAAACTTGAATCTGCAGTACTTTCGAAATCGACAGTACTTTAATCAAACAGCAGTACTTTCACATAAAAGCTCAGATGAAAGATCCCTTCAGTGGAAAGTTAGATTGATATATAGAGAACATCCACCAAAAATTTCGTTACGATCCAACGGTTAACGAAAAAGTTATGATCGTTTCAAAACAGTGCTGTTGTAACCTTACGGATTTTTCTGCAGCAGAATTCGACTGCTTATATCTTTTGATTGAGAGCTCCGATTGACAAACCCTTCGGTGAGATTAAAGATAGATATACCAAGAAGCTCCAGTTCGAATTTTAGCCCAATCCAACGGTTCATTAAAAAGTTATGGCTGTTTGAAATCAGCCCTGCAGAAAGATACGAAAATTCCAGATTCGATTTTTTTTTTTTTTTTTTTTTTTTTTTCTCTTCGACAAACATTGTAGATCCTAGATATCACGAGCCCCAGGCTCTGATACCACTTGTGAGATCGTTGTAAGCTCTTAGACGAGGTCTAATATTATATCTAGGAACACATAATAACGAAAGCGGAATATTCAATAAGAATTAACGTTATAATGAACAAGGTTTTTCATTATCATAAACTAACTAAACAATAATAAAGATCAAAGACTTGATCTTTAACACTAACTAACTAAACCACTAAACCCTAGGCGTTTTCCCAAGTCCCTACGCCTAGGTTTCCACACACACACACCTTTAGACGTCTACATCTTGTACGTACGTACTAAAACTAATGACCCTATGTCTCTTTATATACTAGAGACATCTAGGGTTTACAAGAGGAATCATAATATAATTAGGAAACAATACAATTAGGAAACTAAATATTCTTTTAAGCATATCTTCTAGAATCTTCCAAATCCTTCATCTTTTTGTAGTTTCCTTCTTGTCACTTTAAGTCCTTCATGTTTCATTCTTCTTATTTTGTATCATCAAATCTATAATAGACCCAACAAGCTTGAATCTTTAAGTGAATTTGAGGTGGTGACATGAATAAAGTTTGCAACTTGTTAATTTAGAAAACATAAAAAATGATGAAACTTGATTTTTAAAAGAAAAATTAAACTAAAAATATAAAAAGAGTAAAACTTTGATAAAAAATAGTTTTAGAACTAAAAGATTCAAACTTTATAAATTAAAATGACTAAAAATGATGACATTTATAAAAAGATTGACACTTTATAAGATTTAAGGTAAGAAAAGTATTAAAAAAATTAACTTTTATAAATTTAAGCTAATAGATAAACAATAATAAGCTAATGACAAAAATAATTAAAGTAAAACAGTAACTTCATAAAATCTCGAAACATAAATCACACTTAAATGTGAGTTAAGGAAAAGTAAATGAGAGTTTACATTTATTAAATGCTTAATACAAAGTTTTAGAACAAAATGAAAAAAAAAGCTGCGTAAAAAAAATTAAAAATGATAACTAGAAGGATCCCCCATTAATGCACATCAATCCAATTTATAGCCCTCCCACTCAGAAATTATATCCGTTGCAAATTTGTCCATTGAGACCTGTTTGGAGCGGGGCCCACGAGGAATAACGGCTACATAAATGGTCGACGGGTAGCCAATACAGGACTGACACGTAGCAGCTTGAGACTATAATAATAAAATTTGTAAATGAGGTTTCGAACCTCCGACCTCATGGTTACTAATCCTCGCCTCCACCAAATGAGCCAAGAGAACTTTGATGTTGTAATATGTTTCCAATGCTTTTTATCCTCTATTCTGATGGGATGGGCTTTTCTTCTTTAAATTGGGCTTTATCTTTAATGATACTTAGGCTTGAATCTTAGCCTTAATTTGCAATAATCTTCACATTAATTTTCTAATCTTCAAATAATCTTTAATTTAAGCTTTGATTCTTCACTTGGATTTCTCTTTAATCTTCACAAATATCTTCAAATCTCTTCAATAATCATCACCTGTGCTTCTCATTTTCTCCATTAAGACTCGAATGTACCTTAACAATAAAATAACAAATAGACGTAATATTTGCAATGAAAGCCATAACTTTGCTATTTTATAAGCTAAAATGCGGGTATTTCTTGTATAAAAACATGTATAAACATGATTTCATCACTACCCAACACTTAAGCTTTGCTCGTCCTCTAGCAAAATCATCAAAAACATTAAGTTAAGTAAAAACTTGATTCATAATTAATCTCACATCTCATCAAACAAGAACTGATATGAATTTAAGTTAAGAGTTATTAAAAAGCTCAACGTTCGACGACGCCCCAAAATAAAACCATTATTTTATTTTATTTTTTCATTCCAAAACAATTTAAAATTTTTGGCAAAATTCAAAAATTCGAAAAATTTGGCAAACATTTTAAAAAATTTTGAAAAAATTGGCACAATTTTGGGGTTGCTCAAAAACAAACAAGTAGGTACAAATGTGATCAAAACCCACCCAACACTTAGAATCAAACATCGTCCTCGGTGTTCTAAAAAATGGGACGTACCCAACACTTAGAACAAAAAAGAGCAATGTGCAATTAAAAGTGTTGAGACGGGAGTAAAAAGCAATTCAAATAATGATCAGAGAACAGAAAAAACTCCCCTAGTATAGGCTCGCAGATCGGTAGTAAACGAATAAGCATAGAGGAGTTCAGCCTCAGCTTCCAAGAAAAATTACACGATCCCGGGAATCAATCTGACCGAAACAAATAATAATGTAGAAGATAAAAGCCCATAGCCTTCCATGTCCAAATATCACGTCTAAAATGTGACAATTTCATATAAGTCCTGAAACTCACAAGAAATGTCATAGTATAATGAAGTAGAAGGACTAATATAAGGACAAAAACACTACAGCTAAGTTTTATTCCTAAATAAAAGAAAAACAAAATTACTTTAAAATAAACCTAAATGTAGATAAACTACTTATTCATTTTTAAAAACACGGGTTGCCTCCCGAAAAGCGCTTGTTTTTTTATCGAGTCGTTAGCTTGACCCGCCCCGAATTTAATTAGTCATGGGAAAGCAAGTGGAAGAGAAAATCTCCATCGGACTTTCATTCAAGATGTTTGGATAAACATTGAAGCATATGAAAGTTCCACCCCGATGAGATGCCCACGGCTCTAAATAGAAATTATAAGTTGAGATGCCGGGGTCAAAAATGGTATCCTCACTTCTGAAAGAGTGAAGAAGAGGAGAATTCACATCATATGTGAGAAAAGGAAGGAAAATTCTGATAACATATGTGAGAGAAAGATAATGGCTATCCTTAAAGGTGAATCTCACATTTTCCTTAATCAGTAAATTATCATTAAAGCTCTTTGGGTCATGATCTACAAACACCTCAGGAGGGATATACGAAGGTGGGACATGTGCGGTACTTTGTGGGCTAGAATTTTGCACCTCGTCCGTTGTCGTCTCCGTATCAGACTCATCACTCTCCTTGTTCTGAATATCAAAGATTGGATTATCTGATTTGAGAGTAAATTCAGAATCGAAATCAAACAAAGGATTTGTGATAGTCATATTGACTGTTTCTGAAGTAGAATCAGGAGGATCGAAGGGTTCCTCGGATACCCTTGGGATTGGAACAAGGTCATCAATTTCCTTAAGAGGATTGACTTCGACTTCCTTTTCCCCCATTAAAAAGTATCTGAAGGGTCCTCAATAAGTGGATTTATATTTGAGTTCTTTTCTTCAAAAGGTTCATCCTTATCACTTTCATCAGAGTATGAAAAGTAAATAGTGTTAGGATGACCTGGTCCTTGCTGGCAATGTTGACTTATATAACTTTCTTTCTTGCCAAGGACCTCAATTTGTGCAATCTCTGCGGACATGTAATCCGAATGATGATCACTCAAATCAGTGGTAGAGTGATAATGGACCTCGGTGTCCCACTGAGAGTGATGATGTGTCATATTCTCGATTAAATCATAAGCTTCTTGAGGAGTTTTCCGCATGAGATTACCTCCGGCAGCCAACATGATTTTGTCTCGATCAATCATATTTATGCCATGATAAAAGGTTAGGATTTGATCAAGAAGCAAAATTCTATGATCAGGACATTTCTGTATCAATGATTTGAATCTCTCCCAAGCTTCAAATACTGATTCATTTGACAATTGCTGGAAATTTAGAATGTCTTTCCTAAGCTGCATCGTTCGAGAATATGGAAAGTATTTTGAAAGAAACTTGCGAAACATCTCTTCCCAAGTATGAATTGAATGAGTTTTAAGGGTATAAAACCAAGATTCGGCTTCGTGGGTTAAAGAGAATGGAAAGAGATTCAATCGAATATTATCTTGAGAAACGCCGTTTAGCTTCATGGATTGAGTAATAGATAAGAACTTGTTCAAGTGCTCATTTGCATCTTCGTCGCGAAATCCATGAAATTGGCAATGTTGCCGAAGTAATCGAACCATATGATTTTTCAATTTAAAATTGGTTCCCAGAACGATCGGTCCTCCTCTCCCAATAAGTGATGGACGATAAAAATCCTCCATGGTCCGAGGATCATGGGGATCATATGGTGAAGAATCGAGCATTGTGAAGAATTAAACAATATGAGAGGATAAAGAGATAAGAATTAAACACTTAAGAGGATAACGAAGATTATTTTTGGGGCTTTTAATATATATTAAAGAAGAGAAGATTAAATAGAATGAAAAATATTTTTGCAATTATCAACATTTTTTAAAAGAAAGAAAAATAAGAAGAAAAATATTTTTGGATTTTTTATAATTTAAAAAAAAAATATTGAAAAACAAATATTTTTGGGTTTTTTTATGTTTATTGGAAATATAGAAAACACAATGAAAAATAATTTATTTTATTTTTGTATTATTATTATTATTATTATTATTATTATTATTATTATTATTATTATTATTATTATTATTATTATTATTATTATTATTATTATTATTATTATTATTATTATTATTATTATTATTATTATTATTATTATTATTATTATTATTATTATTATTATTCGAGAACGATGAAAATAAACTCTCACAAGAATAGGAATTCTTGTAAAAGGATCTCTAAGGCACTAACTTAAACTTTAACGCAAGAATCGTGCACCATTCCCCGGCAGCGGCGCCATTTTGATGTTGGTCGTTGGAGCACACCAAAAGTTATTTGTAAGGATGAGGGAAAGATACGGATACGAACCTAAATACCTAAGTATCGCGGTAAGTAATAATCTCCCGGGTTGTCGTTCTAAAGGAATGATGGATTTGAGACACGCGTTTTAGTTCTTGTTGGATGCTTAGATATCGCTAATTTTGGGTTTTTTATTTTTAATAATTATAGACTAAAAGGAAAATTAAATGGAATCTAAGGCAATAAAAACTAAGGAAAGCTAAGATAAACTACGAGATAAGCTAAATGGAAAATTCTACTCTAACATCCTACTAAAGCTAAAAGACATAAAAATAAAACTAAGCATGGCAAAACTTATTAAACGAAACATAACAATTAACATAATAAAAAGAAGGTAAAAATAAGGATAAGAGAGCACCGGATATGTTTTGAGCATAACGGCGACGATAAGAACACTAAACTAAAACCACATCAAGCTCCATACTTAACCCGAAGTACTTCTTAATACCCAATAATTATCCTTAATAACTTTTTAATAACCCTTAATCTTCTACTAATCATCCAAAGCTTGAATCTTTAAGTGAATTTGAGGTGGTGACATGAATAAAGTTTGCAACTTGTTAATTTAGAAAACATAAAAAATGATGAAACTTGATTTTTAAAAGAAAAATTAAACTAAAAATATAAAAAGAGTAAAACTTTGATAAAAAATAGTTTTAGAACTAACAGATTCAAACTTTATAAATTAAAATGACTAAAAATGATGACATTTATAAAAAGATTGACACTTTATAAGATTTAAGGTAAGAAAAGTATTAAAAAAATTAACTTTTATAAATTTAAGCTAATAGATAAACAATAATAAGCTAATGACAAAAATAATTAAAGTAAAACAGTAACTTCATAAAATCTCGAAACATAAATCACACTTAAATGTGAGTTAAGGAAAAGTAAATGAGAGTTTACATTTATTAAATGCTTAAGACAAAGTTTTAGAACAAAATTAAAAAAAAGCTGCGTAAAAAAAATTAAAAATGATAACTAGAAGGATCGCCCATTAATGCTCATCAATCCCATTTATAGCCCTCCCACTCAGAAATTATATCCGTTGCAAATTTGTCCATTGAGACCTGTTTGGAGCGGGGCCCACGAGGAATAACGGCTACATAAATGGTCGACGGGTAGCCAATACAGGACTGACACGTAGCAGCTTGAGACTATAATAATAAAATTTGTAAATGAGGTTTCGAACCTCCGACCTCATGCTTACTAATCCTCGCCTCCACCAAATGAGCCAAGAGAACTTTGATGTTGTAATATGTTTCCAATGCTTTTTATCCTCTATTCTGATGGGATGGGCTTTTCTTCTTTAAATTGGGCTTTATCTTTAATGATACTTAGGCTTGAATCTTAGCCTTAATTTGCAATAATCTTCACATTAATTTTCTAATCTTCAAATAATCTTTAATTTAAGCTTTGATTCTTCACTTGGATTTCTCTTTAATCTTCACAAATATCTTCAAATCTCTTCAATAATCATCACCTGTGCTTCTCATTTTCTCCATTAAGACTCGAATGTACCTTAACAATAAAATAACAAATAGACGTAATATTTGCAATGAAAGCCATAACTTTGCTATTTTATAAGCTAAAATGCGGGTATTTCTTGTATAAAAACATGTATAAACATGATTTCATCAGTTGTTCAAGTTTTCTCTTCATTCACGCCTCTTAGCTTAACCGTTTTCTTTATACGTGTGTGTGTGTGTGTGATAACTTGTTCATCCGCCTCATCTCCTTTCTTTGTAGCTTGTGTTTGTAAAACTAGTGACCTAACAGTGGTATCAATCGCCTACTAGTTGGGTGAATCGTGTTTGTTTTTGAAGTGGGTTTTGGTCCTACGCCTAAAACGCACTTGATACTTTGGTTCGCTTAAAAACTTGTTTTTTACACTTTTTAATCCAAGATTCTTGTACTTTCAATGTTTTGAGGTGTTAAAATACTTGTTTTTGGCAAAAAGTTTCAAACTTTACGCGTGGATCTACGTTTTTAAGCTTGTTTTTGTACGAGGGTTTCATCCTACGCATAACTGTTTTAAGAGCTTTGGATCATCAAGTTTCACACTTTTGTGTCTTTTGGTGTTATTGAAGCTATTTCATCACACAAAAACTGGTTTAGAAACATCTTTGGGCAAAATCAAATTTACGAGCAATCCTACGCGTAGCAAAACCCTAAAATTACGCGTAAGATTATCCTTGGTTTGATCTTCATTTTCGTGGTTTATTCCGTGTTTTCTTACTTGGATAAGTCTGAAAATACGTCGACTTTGGATATCTTTTGCACTGTGATAGTGTAAAAGATCATTTGGGCAAAAACCCTAAAATTACGCATAAGCATAAGCTTACGCGTAGAAATTCTACGCATAAGATTCACTTTACGCGTAAACTTAGGTCTACGCATAAGGTAATCCTACGCCTAACTTTCTACGCCTAACTTTTGTCTACGCATAACTTTAGTGCTTTTATCCTACTTACACGTAAGCTAAATCCTACGCGTAACTCCTTATTGTTACGCGTAACTTTTGGTGTTTTTACGCATAAGTGCTACTTGGTTTCTTGTCTTTTCTACGCCTAAGGACACTTCATCAACAAAGGTTCATTCGACAACAAAGATCCATTTTTACTACACAAGTTCATCAACATGTCTCAACCACCATACTCTAACTATTTCCCTCACACTTATAATCATCAACAACAACAACAATTAACTCCACAACATCAACAATGGAATCAACAACAAGCAATTTATCAACAACAATTTAATCAGCAACATACTCCACAAATTGGTGCAATTCCCCCACCACAAATGGTTCAAACACCGACAAGTCTTCAAGTTCAATCATACACAAATGATTTCAATCAACATCCATCAAGGAACACTATGAAGGAACCCACTTGGTTTCCAAAGATGTGTGAAGCTTTAAGCAGCCAACAATCAATTCATGAAGCTGGATCACTTGATAGACCTCCAATGCTCACTCCAGGAAACTACGATCAATGGGTGATAAGGTTCTTTAGGTTTTGTGATCTGAAGAAGCCACATGGAAAGTTATTAAAGAAGGTTATCTTGGAAGGTCCATTTGAGATGCCTACTGTCATTGTACCCGGAGATCCAACCGCTGTTCCACCAAGAGATGAACAAACCAACATTGCTACTGTTGCAGATCTAAATGCTACAGAACTTCTACACTATGAAGCTGATGAACTTGCAATGGAATACATCCTCTTAGGATTACCAAACCCAATTCTTCGTAGTGTTGATGCTCAAAAGACTGCACAAAAAATATGGGATCATATTCGTCTTCTTATGGAAGGATCTGTACTCAATCAGGAGGATTTGGAATCCAAAATTTACTTGGCTTATGAACACTTCATGATTGAACCTGGAGAGACACTAGAGTCCTATCATCATCGATTTTTAGACATCATCAATGATTTGGATAAACACAACATCATCATGCCAAGAATTGCAGTGAATACTAAGTTCCTGAGTAGTCTTGGTCCTGAATGGGAGAAGTATGTCATCTTTCTCCGTCAAGCGAAGAATATGCATCATTCTACTTATGGATTGTTGTACGATTACTTGAAGCCTCATGAAAAGGAAGTTGATCGGGAAAGGATTCTCCGTGCTCAAATTGCTAAACAGTCACATCCGGATAATCAACAACTTGCCTTGTATGCTCAACAGAATTATCCCTCTCAACCAGCAACTCAACCAACTGCTTCAAACACACCTTCACAGCAACAACCTCAACAAAATCAATTGGTTCCATACAGCAACAATGCTCAAGCATATGTCAGTGAAGCGACTGAGGAAATCGATCCATTCGAAGCATTGCAACAAGGATTTGTGATGATTGCTAATGCTTTTGGCCGTTACACCAACAAATCCAACAATCGTATTCGTTCCTCCTCTAACACACGGACTCAAGCTGTTGTGAACAATGGACGTGTTGAAGTTCAGAATCGTGATTATGGTCGTCAGATGGGCGGTGGTCAAGGGTTTAATGCTGTGGGTAGGAATAACAACAGAGCTCAAGTGGTGGAACAGGGAAATGCTCAGAATCGGTTAAATGGTCTTAGATACTACAACTGCAATGAGAAGGGACACCTGGCTAACGCTTGCCCAAAGCCGAGGACTAGGGGCAGTGCTTATTTCAAAGAGGCTTTACTTTTGGCTCTTAAGGATGAAGCTGGTGGATCTCTCACAGACAAAGAACAGAGCTTTATGGCAGATGCAGACTCAGATGATGATATGGAGGACTTGCAGGCCAATGCAGCTGTTATGTTGATGGCTAATATGCAAGAGTTACACATGAGTGAAACAGGCCCAGTGTATGACACTGATGGCTTGTCTCAGTTACCCGAACAAACCATCATCATATCTGAACTAATATCTCCGTCAATATCTGAATCCGGCACGGCTCAAAATGTTCAAAATGAGTCATCTACATCTCATTCTGACGATTTTCAAATAAACCCCGTAGTTACATTTGACGATCCAGATGACCTTATGGTTTCCCTTGATAATCAAATTGACTCCGTGGTTATACTTGAGGATCTAAATAATGATCATGTTGTGACTCACGTTGAACAAGATGAACCTCTGCCTCATCCAGATCTTGTTCTGTTACTTAAAGACCAACAATCCCAAATTGCTGAATGTGTTGCATTAAATCAAACCTTAAAAAGTAAAAATGCACTGTTAACCAAGGATTTTGAATGCTTACAAATGCAACACAACTTTTTCAAAACTCAAGAAAACCGTGAAAAAGGTTTTGAAGCCGCTTTTGCAAAATCTCATCAAAACGAAAAATATTTAGAGAGACAGATGCGTGATCTAGCCGCCTCGAAGAATGCTTTGTTGTCTGAATTAGAACAACTGAAACACGAACATAAAAAGAAAATTAACGCTCTCACCTTGGAAAATAAAAAAACTAACGCTGAGTTGTTAAATTGTCAAAAACAGTTCTCCGCATACAAAAAGCATTCAACGAATCGGGTAGATGACCTTCTTGAAGAAATTATCGGCTTGCAAAACAAACTTAAAGAGTTTAAAACTGTTGTTTACAAACATGGTGAATCAGTAACAGCTATTGAAAAGTTTACCTTAAAACCCAATCCAAAAGGGTATGGAAAAAATCTAACTGATTACAAACCTAAGCTTTCACTAAAAACATTCAAACCAACTCCTGAACTTTCCAGTGCAGAATACAAAATTGATAATACTGTTATGAGTGTTGTTGAATATCATCGTCAAGAGGAACTAGATGCAGAAGACGATAGTCGATCAAAATTAAAAAACGTTGTTTACAACAAACCTTTTAATTACAAAAACGCGGTCACTTTCGTCACACCAACGGATTCTTCTAACACACCAAGGGTTATCATCAAAACACCTGAGTCTTCTATTGTTAATCCCAAAACAGATTTTGTACAAACTTATGGTCCTTTACCTTCCATTAGTGAAGTAAATTCAAAACCTGAAAATCGAAAAATTCTTCGATATTTTGACATTTTCATGGCTGACCTCAAAATTTTACAACATGAGATAGAATATCGCTCTGAAATCAAAGTTGAACATTTTCAATCGCCTCTAGCGTGAGAACAAAGAGACATTTTTCAGAAAAATCTTTTACCTAATGTTAAAAACTTGAAAAGTTGTGCAATTGCCTGGGAAAAGGATTTTCATAAGGAACTTGGGGTAATGAAAAACGTTTTCGAGAAAACAGAAACATCTATTTCTAACACTAAACGCAAAAAGAAACTGTTGAGAAAAGATGTTGATCGACTCTTGGAAGATGTTATCTGTGCTGATATCCATAATGTTGTGTTACTTCATGCTTTGCCATTTGCATCTGATTACATCTCTGCTGATATTGTTGAAACTGTTGTAACTGTTGAGAACACCGATAATGTGCTTCAGATCGAGTCTTTAAAAGCTAAAAATAAACAATTACTCAATGAAATTTACAATGCCAAACGTCGTCTTCATTGGTGTGAAAAAGATATTCACAATCATCAACTTAGCTTTCAAAAGAAAATCGCTCAGTTGAGTGCAAAATCTTCTGATGCTAAAATTGAGCAACTGGATGATCAAAACGTGTCTTTGAAAAGTCAAATCTCAAAATATGAACAAGAACTTTCAAAAGTTAAACAGGAATATGGTGTCATATTTGATTTGCTCAATAAGACTTGTCATGAAGCATCTAACGAACTTGATCACTATCTTGCTCACACTCGAGAAGTCATGAATTTTGTTGGTAATATTCGTTCTGAAAATCAAGCTTTGATTCACACTATCTCTAAGTTACGGGAAATGTTAGGAAAGTATGAACAACTTCCGCCTACCGTGATTAAGAGACTAGCACCAGTCACACTTAGTAATCGTGAACCTAGAATTCCTACTGCCAAATCACAAGTTGCTAATGTGTTACCCTCTACTGAAACAGGAATAGTTGCTTCTTTTCCAAACGTCCGCACTTCACAGCCTAGGAGCACTCAATCGAAGAATAGGAAGTTGCGACCTAAGAAAAGAACAATGAGGAATGCTAAAGTAGAAGAACACCCTAGGACTCTGAATAAGACTCATGTTGCGTCTACTATAGATGTTGCGTCTGGCAAATGTAATAGAAATAGTGATGTAATGAATGCTAAACCGTTAAGTACTTTTGATATTCAGTCTGATGCACCTTGTGGTATGTGTCGGAAGAGTATGAATTCCGATTGTCATGACAAATGTGTTGCTAAAGCTATAATCTCTCGTTTACGGAATCCTAAGAATCGGAATATCTCTAGGCCCACTAATCATTCTAAGTCTGTGCTTGGTAGACCGCCTTCTTTAGATTCTAAGGCAACCATTGCTGTCACTGTAGCTCCAGTTTCACCTCCTAAGAATGTAGTACCACCTAGTGCTTTCACTAAGACTAAAGCAAAGAGTAGTTATAGATGGCAGAAATGGATATATAACACACTAGGATTCAAATGGATGCCTAAAATTATCAATGTGTGTATGTCTAACATACCTGCTTCGGAACCCTCTAACATTTCGGGTTCCACATCTACTTCTATTCCATTTGTGTCGTCTGTGTGTAATGCAGGTGATACAGATCATTCTCTGGATTGTTGATAGCGGATGTTCCCGACACATGACAGGCAACCTTAAACTATTATCAAACTTTATTGCAAAGTTCATTGGCACTGTCAGATTCGGGAACGATCACTTCGCAGCTATCATGGGCTATGGAGATTATGTCAATGGGAACATCCAAATCAGCAGGGTTTACTATGTGGAAGGCCTCGGTCACAATCTGTTTTCAGTAGGTCAATTTTGTGATGGAGATTTGGAGGTTGCTTTCAGGGAGAAAACTTGTTTCATTCGTGATCTACAAGGAAATGACCTTATGTCTGGCTCGTGTAATTCTAGCCTCTACACTATCTCTATGCAAGACATGGTTGCTTCCTCTCCCATCTGCTTACTTTCAAAGGCAACATCTACAAAATCCTGGCTATGGCACCGTCATCTCTCACATCTAAACTTTCAAACCATCACCAACCTTGCTCGACACAAACTAGGTGAAGGACTCCCACGATTTCGGTATTCAAAAGATCACCTTTGCTCAGCCTGTGAACAAGGGAAAAGCACTCGTGCTCATTTTCCTTCAAAGGTGGAACACAGCTCTCAGCATGTGCTTCATCTTCTTCACATGGATTTGTGTGGCCCGATGCGCGTGCAAATGATCAATGGCAAATGCTACATCTTAGTAATTGTTGATGACTACTCACGATGGACTTGGGTCTACTTCCTTCGAAGCAAAGACCGAGCGCCACAAATGATCATCACCTTTCTCACAAAAATACAGGTTCAGCTTCGCAACACCGTCAGGATAATCAGAACAAACAAAGGAACTGAATTTGTTAACAAAACCCTTCGAGAATTCTATGAGAAAGTGGGAATTCAGCATCAAACATCTATTACACGCACACCTGAACAAAACGGAGTTGTTGAAAGACGAAACCGAACGTTAGTGGAAGCTGCAAGAACAATGTTAATCAATGCTAAACTTCCAGATTACTTATGGGCAGAAGCTGTATCTACTGCATGCTATACTCAAAACAGTTCTATAATCAAAAAACGCCACAACAAAACACCTTTCGAGCTTGTCCACAACTATAAACCGAACCTCAAACACTTTCATGTACTTGGATCCCTTTGCTATCCGAATAATGATCATGATGATTTTGGAAAGCTCAAAGCCAAAGCTGATATTGGAGTCTTTATTGGATACTGTGACAATTCTAAAGGTTTCCGAATCTGGAATCGTCAAACTAAGGAGGTAATGGAAACGATTCATGTTCATTTTGATGAACTCACGGAAATGGCTTCTGAGTATAACAGCTTAGAACCCGGTCACAACCGTTTAAACTTCCCTCAACCCCCATCATCAGCTGAACAAAGCCCCCAGCTAACTCGTCAACAAATGGAAAGGTTATTTGCTCCTCTGTTCTGTGATGATATTGATGAACGTGCTCCAGGTGTATCTGCTATTTCCGCTGCACAATCTGATAATATTCCTATACCTGATACACCTGCTACAACAACTACTGTTGAAGATGCACCTACACCAGTTGACTCCAACACAACAGTTGAACACACCGCTTCCACCAATGATGAACCATCTGATGATATTCTGAATGAAGTACCCCCACCTGCAGATTTTGATCCAAATGCGTTCTTCAACCCGTTTACCAATGAGACTGCTGCACCAGATGTCGCGGAATCTTCAACAAACCATTTGAATCCTCAGAATCTGCACAATGTATACCAACATCAACCCTCTACACATAGATGGACAAAAGACCATCCTCTGGCTAACATTATTGGCAACCCGAATCAACCAGTCGTTACGAGACAACGTCTTCACTCAGATGGTGAACATTGCATTTATGCACTCACTGTCTGCCAATCTGAGCCTAAAAACATTAAAGACGCAATGACAAAAGATAACTGGATTGAATCCATGCAGGAAGAACTCAACCAATTCAAACGTCTTGAAGTATGGGAACTGGTTGAAAGACCAACAGCGGTCTACGTCATTGGTCTAAAATGGATTTGGAAAAACAAATTGGATGCTGAAGGGAACGTCATCCGAAACAAGTCACGTCTAGTTGCTAAGGGTTATCGTCAGGAAGAGGGAATAGACTTTGAAGAATCTTTTGCTCCGGTTGCTCGTCTTGAGGCTGTTCGGATATTTCTCGCGTTCGCAGCTCATATGAATATGACGGTCTATCAGATGGATGTCAAAACGGCGTTTTTCAATGGACAACTTAAAGAAACGGTCTATGTCAGCCAACCAGATGGATTCGTTGATCCTGAGTTCCCGAACCATGTTTACAAACTGAACAAAGCTCTTTATGGTCTCAAACAAGCTCCTCGGGCATGGTACGATAAGCTATCATCTTTCCTCATTGCCAATAATTTCACCAAAGGCTCGGTTGACCCAACTCTTTTTATACAATATCATGGGGCACATATCTTAATTGTTCAAATTTACGTGGATGACATCATTTTTGGGTCTACACATAAAAAGTTTTCAATCGCTTTTGCAAAACTAATGAAGAAAAATTTTGAAATGTCCATGATGGGTGAACTTACGTTCTTTCTAGGACTGCAAGTTCATCAATCACCCCGTGGTATTTTCTTGAGTCAGTCCAAATATGCCCTTGAATTGTTAAACAAATTTGGAATGAAAACCAGTGATACTTATGCCACAACAATGACTCATACCAAGAAGCTAAATGCTGATTTACATGGGAAATTAGTTGACCCTACCAAATACCGAAGTATTATTGGGTCACTCATGTATCTAACAGCTAGCAGACCTGATATTGTCTTTGCCGTTTATCTATGCTCCCGTTATCAGTCGCGACCAACTGAAACCCACCTCTCTGAGGCTAAAAGAATCCTCCGATACATCAAGGGAACCATTAACTTGGGGATCTGGTATCCGAAGGATTCTGGTTTTGAACTAATCGCTTTTTTAGACGCTGATCACGCAGGATGCCTAGACTCAAGGAAAAGTACTTCAGGAGCACTACAATTTCTCGGTGATAAACTGGTGTCTTGGCAATCAAAGAAGAAGGATTGTACATCACTGTCATCAACCGAAGCAGAATATGTAGCCATGTCCGCGTGTTGTGCTCAAGTCATCTGGATGAGAACACAACTCAAAGAATATGGTTACGTATTCGACAGAATCCCGATGTACTGCGACAATCGGAGTACCATTGCGATCTCGTGCAACTCAGTTCAGCACTCGAAATCAAAGCACATCGATCTTCGCTATCATTTCATCAAGGACCACGTGGAACAGGGTACCGTTGAATTATACTTTGTGGGTACTGAATACCAATTGGCAGATCTGCTCACCAAAGCCTTACCTCCTGCTAGGTTTAATGAGTTGGTCCACCGGATTGGTATGAGGTGTTTGACTCAAGAGGAATTGGATGACCTCTTAAAACAGTCTTAAAAACCTGTCAAACACCAAAACATCTTTTGTAAATAATTTTTCAAAAACAAAATACAAAAATATAAAATCTTATAAAACAACAAAAATACTCTTCTAATCTATAATCTTTCAACATGGCAAGTGCATTTCTTCCTTCAACACTGTAATCCTTCAAAATTCAGTATTTTTACGATCACGTGTTGAGGGGGAGAAAGTTTTCACTTAACTGTTTCAAAACATCATTGTACTTGCATGTTTTCATATCTCGGTTGTTTCATTTTACAATGGTGGTAAATTTTCTGGTTCAATGACACTCCTCGGACTAAATTTATAACCTTTCATTATTTCTTAAGTCGAGGGGGAGTGTCGTCATGTTTCTTTCCAAAAAAATCTTTGTTTGGTAACATAAATGGAAGTTAAATGGCTTTGTTTGAAAAAGGAAAAGGTGGAGCGACCAAAACTGTCAAAATGCTAAAGTTATTATAATAAAACACCTCCCCACCTAACTTTCACTTCACATTTAATTCTAAACCTAACAAGATCCTACGCCTAAAATTTGTTCATCCTATCTGTGTTTTTGATCATCATACTGTAAGTGGATTAATGTTTCTAACATGTTTTTAAACATTGGTTTTGAATTTCAAAAGAATCCAACGGTCAAATCTACTGATATGGGTGATTTTGTGTTCTTCGCTTACGCGTAAGAACACATGATCATGTGTTAGGTGTTTGTGGCTAAAAAGATAATATCAAAATGTTTTAAAAACGTCAATGATATGTTTTCTATCCTCAAAACAAACCCAGAAACACGAATTGATGAATTTTGAAAATTAGGGTTCTTGTTTCGAATTGGGTGTTTTCGAATGTGAAGTGTTTTGGTCAAAAAGATTGTTGGGTTATGTTCTTATGATGTTGAATTGATGATATCCTTGCTCTATAACCACCCAGAAACTCTAAATTATTAACAATTTGGAATTAGGGTTTAAAGTTCTTGAGTTTGGGTATTTTTGATTCACCATGAATTGGATGTTAATACTTGGTCAGTAGACTCTCACAATACCTTAGACCTACCAGAAAATGTTTGGTGCAATTTCCATGGTTAGAATTGTTACGCGTAATTCTTGAACTATTAGGGTTTTGGATTACGCGTATGTAGTTCTACGTATAACTGTTTAACAAGTGTTCTTGCCATGATTTGTTGTTAAAATGAATTTATGTGTTAATATTGATGATATGATGGTTCTATTTCAGGCTTGTTACTCGTGAAACTCAGAATCAAGGTCATTTGCAAATCTACGCATAAGGATTACCCTACGCGTAGTCATGTTACGCGTAAGAATAATCCTACGCATAACAGTTATGCGTAAGGTTCTACAATGGACTACGCGTATCCTGTGAAAGATATGCGTAAACAGTGACCTTTACGCATAAGGTCTACTCTTACGATTAAGCCTTACGCGTAAGGTATATATACGCCTACGCGTAAGCTCTACGCATAAGGTCCCTTTTTCCTACGCGTAACATTTCTTACGCGTAAGTTAGGATCCTACGCGTAAGCTTTCGTCTACGCATATGTCAATACTGTTTATGCTTAACTTTGCCAAAACTACGCTTAACCCTGGATTGACCTTCATGATGAATTGTTACGTGTACAAACTTGTAAATAAACTAATCATAACGTCACGAATCCAATAATGTCACTAATAAACTTAATCGTTTAATATGTTGTGAACAATAAGTGATAACATAAACTTTAAAACTTAAAGTTAACTAACTTACGAAACATTTCACGACGTCATTAGACTATTGGACATACCAGTGACTTAGGACTCGTAACAATCATTGACACTGTACATTCAATAACTAGACAATAAGACCTTCTGTTGACTAACATTATGTCTTTCGATATGTTGGTTCTTTTGGCTAATGTTATTTCAGATCACGACATGGCTGAACAAATGAATGTGGATGCATCTGAAGTTCTCTCCATTGCTGATATCTATCCGTATGGCTATCCAATGAAGATAGGAAAGAATAATATCCGTGTTGACTTTGACACCCTCACTTGCTCAGAATCTTCGTGTTTAATTGCTATTGACATTCTGAGGACTCATCCGTATCAGAATATGCTCACTCACTCTGCAACTGTTCCTGAGATCTATATCCAACAGTTCTGGAACACTATGGAAAGGGTCAAAGGACGGACTGCTGTGACGGTGACTCTGAATCACAAACAAGTCACCATTACACCTGCAGACTTAAGGGCTGTTCTCCTAATTCCTGAAGTCGATCCAACCAAACTATATGCCACACCTGTTGAAGAGATCACTCTCCAATTCTTAATCGATATCGGTTATGACGAGGCTACAGGAGTAATCACCAAGCATTCTCACGTAGAGCTTAAGAGTATTCCTCAACCCTGGAGAACTCTCTACATGATCATTACCAAATCTGTTTCTGGTCGTGACAGTAGCTATGAGCATCCTAAGCTCATGGAACTGCAAATATTTTGGGCACTGGTCAACTTGAAACACATCGCTATCGAAGCTCTGATTTGGGATGACATGATGTCATTTCTCAACAAGCTTGGCTCAAAGATTCCCTACATCAGATATACTAAACTGTTGATCCAGAGAGCACTTGGACTTCATCCTGATATTCCCAAGAGGCTCAATGACCCCGACAATCACGATATGTTGACGGAACCTATTCTATCTGTCAGAATCAAGGAATCGTCTACAAAGAAACAAGGTGCTGTGTTGCCAGATTTCCTTCTAACTGAAGATGTCAGAAAACTCGAAACGTACAAAAGGTATCTGGAAGCAGTTAGACAAGGCAAAGTTGGTCATCTCGACGAAAAATCTTCTGGAACACCTGTAAGGAGAACCAGAAGAGGAAGTGCAGGAAGCGCAACAAGTACTGTGAGTCAAAAGAAGTTTCCTAAAAGGAATCCTCCTTCTAAAAGGATTGTTCCCGTAAAGGAAGCCGAACCTATTCCCACACTTGAACCACAAAGAAAGCTTGTGGACGAGAGCTCTGAAGATACTGATACAGATGAAGATGTTCATTACTCTGCAACTGCAACCGAAGCACCTGCCTCAGTAGCAAAACCTCCAAGTCCTCCAGCTGTCCACGGAAAAGGGAAGACTCCAGCAATTGTTCCTTATAATGAGAGCTCTGAAGAAGAAGAAGAGCAACTGGATAAATCATACAGGAAGAAGTTTACAATCGTCTGACACCTTCAAAAAGCTACAGAATTTGCTAAAGATCAAATGGGTGGCCCCGGAGGATCAAGTGGTGCTGCCCACTCCTCTCCAGATCCTGATGCGGTTAATCGACCCGATAAGGGATCTGGTGCCACCACTCTTCTACAACAACAAAAGCTTGTGGAGGATACTATCGAATATGATTTTGAGAAACTGGAAACTGAGAAAGATAAAGATGCTGCTTACGACGATGTGCTTCTGGATAGTCCTACACGCTCACAGAAGGAAACTTCTGAACCACCAAAGGACCCGGAATCTCCTCACATCTCATCATCATCGGATTCTTCGTCTCATTCATCACAACCACCATCTAAGAAGTCAACCAAATCATCATCCAAATCTGTGAAGAAACCACCTAAATCTTGGATTTCTCAAACTCATGAAAGAATTGTGAAAGCTGTCCAACAAGTCAGAAAGAAGGACATACTTTACAGAAAACTGAATTGGTTTGCTGACCAAATACAGTACTTAAATGATGAGAAAGACAAGATGCAGAAAGAAAGGGAATTTGTTCAGAAGTTCATGAAGAGTCATCGTAAAGAGGAACTGAACGAAATGATCGAAGGTTACACTAACAAGTACCTTCAGGATATCGTTCCTAAAGTCCAAAAGGAACTGGAGAAAACAGCAAGAGATCATACCCAAAAGTTTCTTCTCGACATTGTCCCCGGTGTGACTAGAGAAGTATTTTCCAGACAACTCACCCCTAACATCGTCGCATTGGTTAAACATACAATGGCCAAAGAAGCTGATCTCTCGGAATCTGAGTTAATCGCTAAACTAGTGATGCAAATGTCAAAGCGATCTGGAACGTTTACTTCAGATGAAGCTAAATTTTTCGAAGGTCTACTTGCTTTTCAACTCAGATCATCATGCAAGGAGTCAGCCGATCAACCCAAACGGCCAAGAGATGACGATGATAAGGACAAGGACTCTGCATCTAAATGTCAGAAGCAATCTGGTGAATCTTCTTCGATGCCACCTCCTCTACAACGGACTTCTTCTCAACAGAAGTCTCCTCCACCTCGGTCTTCTACTGATAAACCTCGGGACGATTCCGAGTTACCACCCCTGTCTCAACAAACAGGTGATTACTTTGAGTATACGGGTGGTGATGATGAAGAGGTCCTCGAGCCCCAACAACAACCCACCTCTCCCAAACAAGGACAGAAACCAGCATCATCATCTAAGCATTCGAAAAAGAAGAAGAAGACGCTTCATACGGACGTCATATCTTGGCTAGATGACGATAAAACTGAAGAATTTGAATGGTTTGCTACACTTGTTAACAACACTCCCTACCCTGAAGAAGGTCAAGAATTGGTAGACGGTAGTACCTTGGAGCATGCAAAAATTTTGCAAGAAAGGTTCCGTGTGAAGAAGATGACGAAATCTGAATTGAAGCGCATCAAGAATGAAGCATTCCTACTTTTGAAAGACAGCTCGGAAAGTGCAATCGAGGTTGAATATCACCTTGAAAACATTGCTCGAGCCATGTCTAATAACATGGATTGGCTCAACCCAGAAGCAAACATCGACTTCACAAAACGGGACAATCCTCCATATTACACCGACTGGTCTCGACCTCTACCTACCATTGGCCAACCTGATCAGCCTAGGATTCCTTTCAGACATTTCTTCAACAAAGACTTAGATTTTCTTCAACACGGTGGCGATGGTTCAAGGAAATACGCTACATCTCTGACACTTCCATTCCCTGCTGCCATATACTCTGATTGTATAGCCATCGAGGAACATGCTACCCACATGTTCTCTAACAATGTGGTAGCATATGACCAAGATGCAATGTATGGGATTCACCATTGGCCTGAACGCCGAAGAATCTACTACAGAAGCTGCTTGGTCCAGAAGTCTCAACATGCAGTGTTCAGTACTAAAAGTATCGTGGCCATCCAACATGTTGGTCTATCGTCTAAATGGGACTTCACTTTTCTCAAGAAGATTGTGGTCAAAAGACAAGATTAAAGGGACTATGCATTCTCTGAAGCTGACTTTGAGAATTTGAACATCAACGATATTGAAGACATGTATCTTGCCAAAGTTCAAGGTCGCATGAGACAATTTCCAACTGAAGTACAACGTGAATTCATCAAGTCACTGCTCATCTTCATCAGACGCATAGTCATCAAAGAACGTGTTGAAGATTTTTAGCTTGCCGTTGAATCATATCAGAAATGTGTCAACCTCACTCCTCCAACGCTTGATCTTCCCGACATCAATCAGCTAACTCAATATACGCTCATCAGCAAACCATTCGGAGTTGTTTACCACAGTGAACTTCAAAGAAACTGCTTAATGGCGTGTAGTGAACTTCAGAAATTCGGGTATCATACCTTAAAGTGGGTTAGGGATAGATTTGCGTACAGGTTGAAGGATATACACCTGAAAATTGGGTCTTCTAAGCGCTGGAATTCTCAGGAAAGGAGGGATGTGAGAAGGATCATCACCATGATTGATGAACGGTTGTTCAGAAGGGATCAGTTCAGAACGTTGGAAAGTTTTGTTGGTGGTCGACCCAGGATCAACATCACCGGCTATCAACGCCCTGTTCGTAAACCTGGGAACATCACTGCACTTCCTGGTACTCCTTGATTTGGTTCTTTCATTAAAATTTTTGGATGTATGATGATTTTTGTCTATGGCTTGTGTACACATAACAGTGTACAACCCGTAATTGTCAAGAAAGGACCCTGTGGTACGCCTCAGTGCCACAATCCTTATAAAAGGAGCGAAAGCTTCTTATTTTTGAGTAAAACCTATCAAACCTTTCATTTTTTCAAGGTTTTGCTCAAAAACACAAGTACTTCCCCATATGATTTTTCAAAACCTCAACCGTTTATATCACCAGTTGAGGGGGAGTATTTGAATTAAAACTTTATTCACAAATTGTTCATAGTGGTCATCTTCCCGCAACACTCGAAATGGTAATATTTATTCTCAAATCATTCAAAAATAACATTTAATATGCCATTTTTGAGGGGGAGAAAATTATGTGATAAGAAATATGTTGTGCAAAATGCAAATGAATCTGTGTACTTCAGACTTAACCAACAAATTGACGGTACTAAACTGTTAGTAACTCGAAAAGACTTGTCCTGGACGGGTAATAATTTCAAGCTAGTTCGCTAGTAATGTAAACGTGTCTCGCAAAGGACTTGTCCAAGTAGAAAGTACCATTCGAGAAACTCTTGATAGACATGAACTCTGACGGGTATGACAACCTTTCGAGGTTTGTCTACACCTTCAAGGTAGTTATTAGAGCTAGTTGTCACCTAAAAGCTGACAATGTAACTCTTTAACTATGCAACGTAACCGTGTCTCGCGAGGGATTGTCTATCTTTAGTGGATCAATTCAAAAAGTGCGCGCTCTTTCCTCACTGTGCATTTAACCATTAAAACTATTAAGCACATGTGGAGGGGGAGTATTTATGCAAAACATCATCTCTCACTGTGGTTCAAACATGTTTTTCATTAACAAACCCTTTGAGAGATATTTTCACATACAGTGGTTTTAATGGCAACATAGGTTAGTCATGGAGTTATAAGGTGACTAAGGTTAGGAATAACCGTCCTATGATCCGCCAGAGCCGGAGGGATCTACCCAAGGACACTACCATTAGTTAGTGTTAGAAGTCCTTAGGAATGATTGTAAAAAGGAGAAAATGAGAATCAGAGAAAGAAGGAGTTGAAGAATCAAAAAGAAATGTAAAGTAAAGGGTGAAAAGAAATAGCCCTCCAGATTATTCAACTTAGGGCAGACAGTGGGTTCAATTCATATGCTACTGGCTGTCACTCAGTGACACCGGTATTGAAGATTAATAGTCGTCATGGACCCAGTGACGCACGCACTAAACCTTCTTAGCCACTCAAGTTTCTCTCAACAGAAGCTTGTTTCATTCTCACAGGGAACCCTACGTAAACTATTGGCTTTCTCTTAGAGATCGCTGGTATTGAAGAAGGAGACCCTCTCCCTAGTCTCCGCTCAGGAAAACCAAAACGCACTATTGAGTCTAGAGCCACGAGATTCATCAAAAGATCTCTTAGGAACACTTGACATTTAATCACTTGATGATCAACAAATAAGATTATCAGTGGTTCATATTGAGTCCTTCACAGATCTTAGCAATCTGTCGAGAACATTTATGAGAGGTTCACATATGTGATCCTCCGTGATTGAATGGAAACTCCAGCCAGGGTCAACATCAAACAGCCCTGACAGCAGGTCACTTCGGTAACTCCCCGTGGATTATGCGGAGTGTGTCTCAAACGGTCTACAGTCGTGAGGTGATGCTTCGGTGTACCTCAGCGACTCATCTGAACTGTAGATGTACTTCGGTACATCGCGTTATCTCACTTGTGGGACTCCAGTTCAGGAACGGCCTTTGTAAGAATTAGAGTTGTGTTTTCACACTATGCTGTTAACACTCTCGAAGTTCAAACTTGTAAGTGCCGAAAACCGCTTATTACTAACCGTTTGAAATGTTTTCTTCTTATGGAAGCTCCGGAGCGGGATGATCGTGCTGATTCTTCTCATGCTCACGCCAACATCATCACTAATGGAAGCTCTATCCAAAAGCAACACAACCGCCAGAATGATTCTTCGTCAAGCCAAAGAATCTACAAAGTTAAAGACATAAAGAACTTCATTAGTATTGAATTCCAACGTCAAAGAGCATGTGAGCATGTTGAAGAATGACGTGGAGACACTGGAGCAGCGAAGCAGACCTGAGGCAGACTGATGCAGACAACAACATACTATCACTTTCACCACAAAGAACAATGATCAAAGAACAAAGTTAAAGATGACGTCGAAGCATAACTGTTCAAAGATAACTATCTCTCTACACTGGGGAGATTGTTCGAATTAAGGCAATTCCTCTCACAAGAAAGAAGAATGTCAGAAGACGTCAGAGCTACTATTACATCAACGCCTTCACCGTTTACATTCATATATACTTGAGGGGGAGATTGTTGGAATCACTCCTAAACAGTATTTCAAGTATTTATATTTCATATGTAATAGGTAGCTTTATTATGGCCTTTATGTTTGTTTAAGGTCAAGCTTATGTAGAAGGCCCATAAGCTTAGGCCCAAGCCCAATAAGGAATAGGGAAGGAGAGGGAGTGTTGCCCTAGCTCCTTGCCTATATAAACAATGTAATAACCCTCACTTGAGGGTTGGTTGTTCAAGTTTTCTCTTCATTCACGCCTCTTAGCTTAACCGTTTTCTTTATGTGTGTGTGTGTGTGATAACTTGTTCATCCGCCTCATCTCCTTTCTTTGTAGCTTGTGTTTGTAAAACTAGTGACCTAACAGGGAGGATTGTTGGGAATAATCCGTTACCACAGATGATTATGGTTTACACTGCTTGGATTAACACTAGCAGTGGAAACGTATTCCCACCGCAAGTTCTTCATTACCACTGCTATCAGTTTATGATAAGGTTAAACGCGTCTAGATAAGTATGGAATAGATCTTGTGTATATTCTATTATGTTAGCTTTATACTTATCTTGTAAAGGACTCCTTGTTGTATAAAAGGAGATCCTAGGTCATTGTCTTAGGTACATATTACATTACGATATTACCTACGAAAGCTTCAAGGTATAACCCTAGTGATAAGTTAAGATTACTCGTATTATTTCATTAATAATATTGGAGCTTGAGTTTTGTGTTAACTTGTGTTTATTCTCATACATGATATAATTCGTCTTCTAAGTATTACTTAAGTAAATTCCGCTTGCTTGATAATGTCATACAAAATATCATTGACACAAGGAGATTGTCCTTGATCCATCAACGCCCTTACTCTTCAAAGCCTGACACCGTCAGGTGTAAAATAGCACTTTCGCTGTAGAGTCATCACAAAATAGGGATGACGTCTCCCTCTGTTCGGGATGCGGTCAGGTGTAATTCCAGCAGCTTGAGTGTCTTGATCTTGACTTAGCAATTTTCTTCACTGTTAGGATTTAGAAAATCCGTTGGTTAAAGTGTTGGTCACCTCAAGTATATGTATTCGTTAGAAAGCTCGTAGTCGTAGTCAAGTTATGTTAATAAGTAGTTAGTTAAGTAACACCGTGGAGGACGGACGGGTCTTTACCCATTGTATGCCTGATCCACAACCCGTAGGAGGCGTATCTTGTAAGAAACTATAAATACCCTCTACCTCCCAAGGTAGAGGGTTGGAGCTTCAATACCATTTTTCTTTGTTTCATCAAGTTCCCACTTCTCTCTCTACTTTCTCTCTCTAAACCTTCAAACCATACGCCCCTATTTTAATATGTTATGATGTGTATATGAAATCCAATATGTTATAAATGGTATCAAGAGCCATAGTTTGATCATTCATCTTACATGTTTTTGGATTTCTAGTGGCTTTTATATGGTTTTTAGGTTTGAAAGAATTTAGAGTTATTTGCATCATTTGGATCATCTCTAGTGTTAAAGTATGAAATTTGATTGTACTTTTGTGTTTAGAATCATTATAAGTGTTTAGCTTTTGATTTGGAAGGCTTGAATCACTGTGGTTGGATTGTTTTTGGATTGAAAAGTGGTGTTTTTGTTTGTTTTCAAGTGAGCGATTTGAGTCTCGGACACACCTTCTGGCGAGCGATTTTTCCCTGGTTGGAAGCGATTTTTGTCTGACTAAGAATCACTTATTGAAGCGATCTGTCCATTTAGTGGATGTACTTGTGCGAGTTTGCGGTGAAGCGATTTATCAGTTCAAGCGAGTTGTGCATTTAAGCATTTTGTCTTGGTTAAGCGACTTATCATTTAAGCGGTTTGTTGGTTCAAGCGATTTGTATGTTTAAGCAACTTGTTTATTGAAGCAAGTTGACTGTTTAAGCGATTTGTCTTACTAAGCGACTTGTCTGTTAGGTCACTAGTTTTACAACACAAGCATCAAATAAAGAAATAGAGAGGAGAAGAGATCGGTTGAACACGTTAAACATACGCACACACGTTAAGAGTAGCACTGTTAGGCGTAGAGTGAAAGAGAGTGAATAAAATGAACAACCAACCCTCAAGTGAGGGTTATACAAGAGTATTTATAGGAGGGAAGCTAGGGCAACACTCCTAGTTCCCATCCTTTCCTTAATGGACATGGGCCTAAGCTCATGGGCCTTCTACATAAGCTTAAGGCTAATAATAAACATAAAGGCCATAATTAAGCTAACTATTACATATGAATCACTAACACTTGATTAAGGTTTAGGAGTGATTCCAACAATCTCCCCCTAAGTGTTAGTGATGAATAAACGATGAAGGTGCAGTTGTAATAGTAGCTTTGACGTCTTCTGACATTCTTCTTTCTTGTGAGATGAATTGCCTTGATTCGAACAATCTCCCCAATGTAAGGAGATAGTTTTCTTTGAACAATTTTGCTTTGATGTCATCTTTGACTTTGTTCTTTGATCATTGTTCTTTGTGATGAAAGTGATAGTATGTTGTTGTCTGCATCAAGTCTGCCTCAGGTCTGCTTCGCTGCTCCAGTGTCTCCACGTCATTCTTCAACATGCTCACACGCTCTTTTGACGTTGGATATCAGTACTGATGAAGTTCTTTAGTCTTTAAACTTTGTAGATTCTCTGATTGACGAAGAATCATTCTGATATTTGTGTTGCTTCAAGATAGAACTTCCATTAGTGAAAATGTTGGCATGAACATGTGAAGAATCTGCACGATCTTTCCGCTCCAGAGCTTCCATAAGAAGAAAACATTAAAACGGTTAGTAATAAGCGGATTCTGGCACTTACAAGTTTGAACTTCGAGAGTGTTAACAACATAGTGTGAAAACACAACTCTAATTCTTACAAAGGCCGTTTCTGAACTGGAGTCCTACAAGTGAGATGTACACCTACAGTTTAGATGAGCCGCTGAGGTACACCGAAGCATCACCTCACAACTGTAGACCATTTGAGACACACTAAGCGTAATCCACGGGGAGTTACCGAAGTGACCTGCTGTCAGGGCTGTTTGATGTTGACCCTGGCAGGAGTTTCCATTTAATCACTGAGGATCGCAGATGTGAACCTCTCATAAATGTTCTCGACAGATTGCTAAGATCTGTGAAGGACTTGATAACGTACCACTGATGTTCTTTTTGTTGAACATCAAGTGATGAAATGTCAAGTGTACCTAAGAGATTTTTGATGAATCTCGTGGCTCTAGACTCAATTGTGCATTTTGGTTTTCCTGAGAGGAGACTAGGGAGAAGGTCTCCTTCTTCAATATCAGCAATCTGTAAGAGGAAGCCGATAGATTATGTAGGGTTCCTAGTGAGAATGAAACAAGCTTCTGTTGAGAGAAACTTGAGTGGCTAAGAAGGTTTAGTGCATGCGTCACTGGGTCCATGACGACTTTTAATCTTCAATATCGGTGTCATCAAGTGACAACCAGTAGCATATGAATTGAACCCGGTGTCTGCCCTAAGTTGAATAATCTGGAGGGCTATTTCTTTTCACCCTTTTCTTTGCATTTCTTTTTGATTCTTCAACTCCTTCTTTCTCCGATTCTCATTTTCTCCTTTTTACAATCATACCTAAGGACTTCTAAATTCTAACTATTTGTGGTGTCCTTGGGTAGATCCGTCCGGCTCTGGTGGATCATAGGACGGTTATTCCTAACCTTAGTCACCTTATAACTCCATGACTAACCTATGTTGCCATAAAACCATTTTCATGAAAATCTCTCAAAGTGTTTGTGAATGAAAAACATTTTAGTACCACTATTGAGAGATGAATATTTTGCATAAATACTCCCCCTCCACATGTGCTTAAGAGTTTTAACGGAAATTTTCACAGTGAGGAAAGAGCGAGCACTTTTTGAATTGATCAACTCAAGGTAGACAATCCCCCGTGAGACACGATTACGTTGCATAGTTAAAGAGTTACATTGTCAGCTTTTAGGTGACAACTAGCTCTAATAACTATCTTGAAGGTGTAGACAAACCTCGCAAGATTGTCAAACCCGTCAGAGTTTATGTCTACCAAGAGTTTTTCGAATGGTACATTCTACTCGGACAAGTCCTTTGAGAGACACGTTTACATCACTAGCGAACTAGCTTGAAATTATTACCCGTCCCAGACAATTCTTTTCGAGTTACTAACAGTTAAGTATCGTCAATTCGTTGGTTAAGTCTTTTCACACGAGAATTCAACTAACATATTTCTTATCACATATTTTCTCCCCCTCAAAAATGGCATATGAAATGTTATTTTTGAAAAGTTGAGAATAAATATGACCATTTCGAGTGTTGCGGGAAGAGTGACACAAAGAACATTTTGTTGAACAAAGTTTTAAGTCAAATACTCCCCTCAACAAGTGATATAAACGGTTGAGGTTTTAAAAATCATAAGGGGAAGTACTTGTTCTTTTGAGCAAAACCTTGAAAAGTGAAAGGTTTGATAGGTTTTACTCAAAAGTAAGAAGCTTTCGCTCCTTTTTTTTTATAAGGATTGTGGCACTGAAGTGTACCACAGGGTCCTTTCTTGACAATTACGGGTTGTACACTGATATGTGTGCACAAGCCATAGACATAATAAATCACACACCCAAAGTTATAATGAAAGAAGCAGTTCAAGGGGTACCAGGTAGTCCAGTGATGTTGCCAGGAGTGTGAACCGGGCGTTGAAAGCCGGTGATGTTAATCTTGGGTCGACCACTAACAAAGCTTTCCAATCTTCTGAACTGATCCCTTCGATACAACCGTTCATCAATCATTGTGATGATCCTCTTCACATCCCTTCGATCCTGAGAATTCCATTGCATAGGAGACCCAATCTTTTGATGTATATCCTTCAACCGATAAGCTAATCCGTCCCTAACCATCTTCAAAGTGTGATCCCCAAACTTGTGAAGATCTCTGCACGCCATCAAGCAATTGCGTTGAAGTTCACTGTGATAAACGACACCGAACGGTTTGCTGACAAGTGTATATTGTGGAAGCTGGTTGATGTTGGGAAGATCAAGCTGTGGTGGAGTGAAGCTGTGGTGGAAGTTGTGGTGTTCCAGAAGACTTCTCATCGAGATGACCAACTTTGCCTTCTTTTACTGCTACCTGATACCTTTTGTATGTCTCGAGCTTTTTGATTTCGTTAGTCAGAAGGTGATCAGGTAACACAACACCCTGTTTCTTTGTTGAAGATTCCTTGATTCTGACGGATAAGATAGGCTCAGTCAACATGTCGTGATTGTTTGGGTCATTGAGCCTCTTGGGAATATCATGATGAAGTCCAAGTGCTCTCTGGATCAACAGTTTTGTGTATCTGACATAGGGAATCTTTGAGCCAAGCTTTTTGAGAAATGACATCATGTCTTCCCATATCAGAGCTTTAATTTCGATGTCCTTCTTGTTGATTAATGACCAAAAGATTTGTAGTTCCATGAGCTTGGGATGCTCATAGCCACTGTCACGACCAGAGACAGATTTGGTGATGATGATGTAGAGGGTTCTCCACGGTTGAGGAATGTTCTTAAGCCCCAGATGAGAATGCTTAGTGATAATTCCTGAAGCTTCATCATAGCCAATATCAATCAGGAATTGCAGAACTGTCTCTTCAATAGGTGTGGCATAGAAGTCGGTTGGCTCAATTTCAGGAATAAGAAGAACAGCCCGTAGATCTGCATGTGTGATGGTGATTTGTTTGTGATTGAGCGTCACTGTCACCGCACTTTGACCTTTGATCCTTTGCATTGAATTCCAGAATTGTTGAATGTAGATCTCCGGTACTGTAGCAGAGTGTGAGAGCATGTTCTGGTAGGGATGATTCTTAAGAACATCCACAAAAATCAAGCAGGAAGACTCTGAGCATGTGAGGGTTTCAAAGTCAACTCTTAGATTGTTCTTTCCAATCTTCCTCGGATAGCCATTAGGGAAGATATCGGCAACTGTGAGAACCTCAAGTGAATCCACATTCATTTGTGCAGCCATGTCGTGATCTGAAATAACATTAGCCAAAAGAACCAACATATCGAAAGACATAATGTTAGTCAACAGAAGGTTTTATTGTCTAATTATTGAATGTACAATGTCAATGATTGTTACGAGTCCAAAGTCACTTGTTTGTCCAATAGTCCAATGACATCGTGAAAAGTTTCGTGAGTTAGTTAACTTTAGGTTTTAAAGTTTATGTTATCACATATTTTCACAACGTACACATTATACATTTAAGCTTATTAGTGACGGTATTGGTTTCGTGACGTTATGATTTATTTATTTACAAGTTTGCACGCGTAACAATTCATAATGAAGGTTTATTCAAGGTTTATGCGTAGGAATGGTAGCTTAAGCGTAAACAGGAGAAGTATACGTGTAGGCGCAAGCTTATGCTTAGGATCCTTACTTACGCGTAAGAAATGTTACGCGTAGGAAAAGGGGACCTTATGCGTAAAGCTTACGCGTAGGCGTATATAAAACCTTACGCGTAAGGCATACTCGTAAGAGTAGACCTTATGCGTAGAGGTCACTGTTTACACATATCCTTCACAGGATACGCGTAATCCCTTTGTAGAACCTTACGCGTAATGCTACGCGTAAGATTTCTCTTAAGCATAACTTGCTACACGTAAGGTGATCCTTATGCGTAGATGGTTAACAACCTTGATTGTAATTTTTACGAGTAGCAAGCCTGAAATAAAATCATCATAACATCAATTTAAGCACATACATTCAATATTTATCAGCTCAAGCATGAAAAACACATTTAAACACTTTATGCGTAGAAAACCTTACACGTAGAACTTAAACCCTAGTTTCAAGAATTACGCTTAAGAAATCTAGCCATGGAAATTGCACCAAATCATTTCTGGGAAGTCTAAGAAGCATATAGAGTGTGTTTATCCAAGTTTTAACATCGAAAATGTCAAGAATCAAAAGTACCCAAACCATATGAACATAAACCCTAATTTTCAAATTTTGAATCATTAGTGTTTCTGGTAGTTTCTGGGCTTAGATATGAGTAATTCAACTTGAAAACAACCTTATACAACTATCTTTATCACCAAAAATGTTCTCATTAGAAAACACCCAAATTAACGCATAAACCCTAGTTTTTCAAAATCAATCAATTCGTGTTTCTAGGTGGATTTTGAGGATAAAAAAGATATCATTGATGTTATTAAAACGTTTTGACACTATCCTTTTAACCACAAACCCATAAACAAGATTATGTGTTCATACGCATATGTGTGAACACAAAATCGTCCCTAGTTTAAGATCTAACCATTATTTTTCAAAACGATTCAAAACCATTGTTTGTAATCTTGTTAAGAACACAAAAACACTTACAGATTGTTGATCCAAAACACGGATTTGCCGTTTAAATCTTAGGCGTAGGATTGGTTTGGTGTGTGTAATAAATGTGAAGATGAAAAGTTAGGTGGGATGTTTTATTAAAATAACTTTTGGATTTTGACAGTTTTAGTCCCTCCACCTTTTCCATTTTCATCCAAAGCCTTTTAACTTCCATTTTGGTTACCCAACGAAGAATATTTGGAAATAACTTTGACGACACTCCCCCTTGACTTAAGAAATAATGAATGGTTATAAATTTTAGTCCGAGGAATGTTATTTGAACCAGAAAATTTACCACCATTGATAAAAGAAACAACCAGGATAGGATAGCATGCAAGTACACAGTTATTTTGAAACAGTTAAGTATTTATTTTCTCCCCCTCAACACTTGATCGAAAAAATACTGAATTTTGAAAGATTATAGTGTTGGCGGAAGAAATGTATTTGCCATGTTGAAAGAAAAAGTAGATAGAAGAATATTTTTGTTGTTTTATCAGGTTTTATATTTTTGTATTTTGTTTTTGAAAAATATTTACAAAAGAGATTTTGGTGTTTGACAGGTTTTTAAGACTGTTTTAGGAGGTCATCCAATTCCTCTTGAGTCAAACACCTCATACCAATCCGGTGGACCAACTCATTAAACCTAGCTGGAGGCAAGGCTTTGGTGAGAAGATCTGCCAATTGGTATTCTGTACCCATGAAGTATAATTCAACTGTACCCTGTTCCACGTGGTCCTTGATGAAATAATAGTGAAGATCGATGTGCTTTGGTTTCGAATGCTGAACTGAGTTGCACGAGATCGCAATGGCACTCCGATTGTTGCAGTACATCGGGATTCTGTCAAATACGTAACCATAGTCTTTGAGTTGCGTTCGCATCCAGATGACTTGAGCACAACACGCCGACATGGCTACATATTCTGCTTCAGTTGATGACAGCGATGTACAATCCTGCTTCTTCGATTGCCAGGACACCAGTTTATCACCAAGAAATTGTAGTGCTCCTGAAGTACTTTTTCGTGAATCTAAGCATCCTGCGTGGTCAGCGTCTGAAAAAGCGATTAGTTCAAAACCAGAATCCTTCGGATACCAGATGCCCAAGTTAATGGTTCCCTTGATGTATCGGAGGATTCTTTTAGCCTCAGAGAGGTAGGTTTCAGTTGGTCTCGACTGATAACGGGAGCATAGATAAACGGAAAAGACAATATCAGGTCTGCTAGCTGTTAGATACATTAGAAACCCAATAATACTTTAGTATTTTGTAGGGTCCACTAATTTCCCATGTAAATCAGCCTCTAGCTTCTTGGTATGAGTCATTAGTGTGGCATAAGTGTCACAAGTTTGCATTCCAAATTTGTTTAGCAATTCAAGGGCATATTTGGACTGACTCAAGAAAATACCACGGGGTGATTGATGAACTTGCAGTCCTAGAAAGAACGTAAGTTCACCCATCATGGACATTTCAAAAATTTTCTTCATTAGTTTTGCAAAAGCATTTGAGTACTTTTTATGTGTAGACCCAAAAATGATGTCATCCACGTAAATTTGAACAATTAAGATATGTGCCCCGTGATATTGTATAAAAAGAGTAGGGTCGACCGAACCTTTGGTGAAATTATTGGCAATGAGGAAAGATGATAGCTTATCGTACCATGCCCGAGGAGCTTGTTTGAGACCATACAGAGCTTTGTTCGGTTTGTAGACATGGTTCGGGAACTCAGGATCAACGAATCCATCTGGTTGGCTGATATAAACCGTTTCTTTAAGTTGTCCATTGAGAAATGCCGTTTTGACATCCATCTGATAGACCGTCATATTCATATGAGGCGCGAACGTGAGAAATATCCGAATAGCCTCAAGACGAGCAACCGGAGCAAAAGATTCTTCAAAGTCTATACCCTCTTCCTGACGATAACCCTTAGCAACTAGTCGTGACTTATTTCGGATAACATTCCCTTCAGCATCCAATTTGTTCTTCCAAATCCATTTTAGACCGATGACGTAAACCCCTGTTGGTCTTTCAACCAGTTCCCATACTTCAAGACGTTTCAATTGGTTGAGTTCTTCTTGCATGGATTCAATCCAGGTGTCTTTTGTCATTCCGTCTTTAATGTTTTTAGGCTCAGATTGGCAGACAGTGTGAGCATAGATGCAATGTTCACCGTCTGAGTGAAGACGTTGTCTCGTAACGACTAGTTGATTCGGGTTGCCAATAATATTTTCCAGAGGATGGTCTTTTGTCCATCTATGTGTGTAGGGTAGATGTTCGTATACATTGTGCAAATTTTGAGGATTCAAATGGTTTATTGAAGATTCCATGACATCTGGTGCAGCAGTCTCATTAGCAAATGGGTTAAAGAACGCATTTGGATCAAAATCGGTAGGTGGGGGTACTTCATTAAGAACATCATCAGCCGGTTCATCATTGTTGGAAGCGGTTTGTTCAACTGTTGTGTTGGAGTCAACTGGTGGTGCTTCTTCAACAATAGCTGTTGTCGCAGGTGTATCAGGTATAGGAATATTATCAGGTTGAGCAGCGGAAATAGCGGATACACCTGGAGCACGTTCATCAATATCGTCACTGAACAGCGGAGCAAAGAGTCTTTCCATTTGTTGACGAGTGAGCTGTGGGCTTTGTTCAGCTGATGATGGGGTTTGGGGAAAGTTTAAGCGGTTGTGACCGGGTTCCAAGCTGTTATACTCAGAAGCCATTTCCGTAAGTTCATCAAAATGAGCATGAATCATTTCCATAACCTCCTTTGTTCGACGATTCTAGATTCGGAAACCTTTAGAATTATCACAGTTTCCAACAAAGACTCCAATGTCAGCTTTGGCTTTGAGCTTTCTAAAGTCATCACGATCATTATTCGGATAGCAAAGAGATCCAAATACATGAAAGTGTTTGAGATTTGGTTTTCTGTTGTGGACAAGCTCGAAGGGTGTTTTGTTGTGGCGTTTTGTAATCATAGAACGGTTTTGAGAATAGCATGCAGTAGATACAGCTTCTGCCCACAAGTAATCTGGGAGTTTAGCATTGATTAACATTGTTCTTGCAGCTTCCACTAACGTTCGGTTTCGTCTTTCAACAACTCCGTTTTGTTCAGGTGTACGTGAAATAGATGTCTGATGCTGAATTCCCACTTTCTCATAAAATTCACGAAGAGTTTGGTTAACAAATTCAGTTCCTCTGTCTGTTCTGATTTGTCAGACGGTGTTTCAGAGTTGAACCTGTATTTTCGTGAGAAAGGTGATGATCATTTGTGGAGCTTGGTCTTTGCTTCGTAGAAAGTAGACCCAAGTCCAGCATGAATAGTCATCAATAATTACTAAGATGTAGCATTTGCCATTGATCGTTTGCACGCGCATCGGGCCAGACAAATCCATGTGAAGAAGATGAAGCACATGCTGAGAGTTGTGTTCCACCTTTGAAGGAAAATGAGCACGAGTGCTTTTCCCTTGTTCACAAGCTGAGCAAAGGTGATCTTTAGAATACCGAAATCGTGGGAGTCCTTCAACTATTTTGTGTCGAGCAAGGTTGGTGATGGTTTGAAAGTTTAGATGTGAGAGACGACGGTGCCATAGCCAGGATTTTGTTGATGTTGCCTTTGAAAGTAAGCAGATGGGAGAAGAAGCAACCATGTCTTGCATAGAGATAGTGTAAAGACTAGAAGTAGGCGAGCCAGACATAAGGTCGTTTCCTTGTAGATCATGAATGAAACAAGATTTATCCCTGAAAGCAACCTCCAAATCTCCATCACAGAACTGACCTACTGAAAACAGATTGTGACCGAGGCCTTCCACATAGTAAACCCTGCTTATTTCGATGTTCCCATTAATACGTAGCCCATGATAGCTGCGAAGTGATCATTCCCGAATCTGACAGTGCCAATGAACTTTGCAATAAAGTTTGATAACAGTTTAAGGTTGCCTGCCATATGTCGGGAACATCCGCTATCAACAATCCAGAGAATGATCTGTATCACCTGCATTACACACAGACGACACAGATGGAATAGAAGTAGATGTGGAACCCGAAATATTAGAGGGTTCCGGAGCAGTTGTAATAGACATACACACATCAATAACTTTAGGCATCCATTTAAATCCTAGAGTGTTATATATCCATTTCTGCCATCTATAACTACTATTTGCTTTAGTCTTAGTAAATGCACTAGGTGGTACAACATTCTTTAGAGGTGAAACTGGAGCTATAGGGACAACCACACGTTTCTTAGAATCTAAAGAAGGCGGTCTACCAAGCACAGACTTAGATGATAGCTTTAGCAACACATTTGTCATGATAATCAGAATTCATACTTTTACGACAAATAACACAAGGTGCATTAGACTGAATATCAAAAGTACTTAAAGGTTTAGCATTCGTTACATCACTATTTCTATTACATTTGCCAGACGTAATATCTATAGTGGAAGCAACGTGAGTCTTATTCATAGTCCTAGATTGTTCTTCTACTCTAACATTATTTATTGATCTTTTCTTAGGTCGCAACTTCCTATTCTTCGATGTAGTGCTCCTAGGCTGTGAAGTGCGGATGTTTGGAAAAGACGCAACTATTCCTGTTTCAGTAGAAATAAGCATGTTAGCAACTTGTGATTTGGCAGTAGGGATTCTAGGTTCACGATTGCTAAGTGTTACTGGTGCTATTCTCTTAATCACGGTAGGCGAAAGTTGTTCATACTTTCCTAACATTTCTCTTAGCTTAAATATAGTGTGCACCAGTTCTTGATTTTCAGAATGAAGATTTCCCAAAAAATTTATGACTTCCTTAGTGTGTGCAAGAAAATGATCAAGCTCGTTTGATGCTTCATCACGAGTCTTTTTAAGTAAATCAAATATGACACCATATTTCTGTTTAATTGTTACGAGTTCTTGTTCATATTTACAAATTTGACATTTCAAAGACACGTTTTGATAATCCAGTTGCTCAAATTTTGGATTAAATGATTTAGATTGCAACTGGTTGATTTTGTTTTGCAACGCAAGTTCACGATTTTGACAATCTTTTTGACACCATTGAAGATGACGTTTTGCATTTGAAAGCTCCTTATTCAATCATTCATTGTCAGCTTTTAAAGACTTAAACTGATGCACATTATCAGAATTCTCAGCATTTACAACATTATCAACAATATCAGCAGAGATATAATCAGATGCATGTGGCAAAGAATTAAATAACACAACATTATGGATATCAGCACATATAACATCTTCTAAGAGTCGATCAACATCTTTTCTCAACATTTTCTTTTTACGTTTAGTATTAGAAATAGATATTTCTGTTTTCTCGAAAACGACCTTCATCAATCCAAGTTCCTTATGAAAGTCCCGTTCCCAAGACAATGCACAATTTTTCAAATTTTTAACATTAGGTAAATGATTTTTCTGAAAAAGGTCTCTTTGTTCTCGCACCAGAGGCGATTGAAAATGTTGAACTTTGATTTCAGAATGATATTCTATCTCATGTTGTAAAGTTTTGAGGTCAGCCATGAAAAGGTCAAAATATCTAAGAATTTTGCGATTTTCAGGTTTTGAATTTACTTCACTGATGAAAGGTAAAGGACTATAAGTTTGTGCATAATCTGGTTGGGGATTAACATTAGAAGACTCAGATGTTTTTATGATTACCCTTGGTGTGTTAGAAGAATCCTTTGGTTGGACGAAAGTGACCGCTTGTTAATAAGTAAAAGGTTTGTTGTAAACAACTTTTTCTAATTTTGATCGACTGTCGTCTTCAGCATCTAATTCCTTTTGACGATGATATTCAACAACAGTCATAACAGAATCATCAATTTTATATTCTGCATTGGAAACTTCGGGATTTGGTTTAAATGCTTTGGGAGAAAGCTTAGGTTTGTAATCAGCCAGATTCGGTCCATATCCATTTGGATTGGGTTTTAAAGTAAACTTTTCAATAGCTGTTACTGACTCACCATGTTTATAAACAACAGTTTTAAACTCTTTAAGCTTGTTTTGCAAACCAACAATTTCTTCCAGATAGTCATCTATTCGATTCGTTGAATGCTTTTTGTATGCAGAGAACTTTTTTTGACAAGTTAACAACTCAGCCTTAGCTTTTTTATTTTCCAAGGTGAGAGCGTTAATTTGCTTTTTATGATCATGTTTCAGTTGTTCTATTTCAGACAACAAAGCATTCTTTGAAGCGGCTAGATCACGCATCTGTCTCTCTAAATATTTTTCATTTTGATGAGATTTAGCAAAAGCGGCTTCAAAACCTTTTTCACGTTTTTCTTGAGCTTTGAAAAAGCTGAGTTGCATTTTTAAACCTTGAAAATCCTTGGTTAACAGTGCATTTTTACTTTTTAAGTCCTGATTTATCGCACAACATTCTTCCACTATGGTTTGTTGGTCTTGTATTAAACGAGCAAAATCTGGATGAGGCAAAAGTTCGACGTGTTCAACGTGAGTCACAACATGATCAATATTTAGATCCTCAAGTATAACCACGGAGTCAATTTGATTATCAAAGGAAACCATAAGGTCATCTTGATCATCAAATGTAACTACGGGGTCTAATTGAAAATCGTCAGAATGAGATGTGGATGACTCATTTTGAACATTCTGAGCCTTGCCGGATTCAGATGTTGGCGGAGATATTAGATCAGAGATAAATATGGTTTGTTCGGGTACCTGAGACAAGCCATCAGTGTCATACACTAGGCCTGTTTCACTCATGTGTAGCTCTTGCATATCGGCCATCAACATAACTGCTGAGTTGGTCTGCAAGTCCTCCATATCATCATCTGAGTCTGCATCTGCCATAAAGCTCTGTTCTTTGTCTGTGAGAGTTCCACCAGCTTCATCCTTAAGAGCCAAAAGAAGAGCCTCTTTGTGATAAGCACTGCCCCTAGTTCTTGGCTTTGGGCATGCATTAGCCAGGTGTCCCTTCTCATTGCAGTTGTAGCATCGAAGACCATTCAATCCATTCTGAGCATTTCTCTGTTCCACCACTTGAGCTCTGTTGTTATTCCTAACTACAGCATTAAACCCTTGACCACCGCTCATTTGACGACCATAACCACGATTTTGAACCTCAAATCGTCCAATGTTCATAACAGCCTGATTCCTTGTGTTAGATGAGGAACGAATACGATTGTTGGATTTGTTGGTATAACGGCCAAAAGCATTAGCAATCATAACAAATCCTTGTTGCAATGCTTTGAACGGATCGGTTTCCTTATTAGCTTTACTGACAAGTTCTTGAGCATTGTTGTTGTTGTATGGAACCAATTGAGTTTGTTGAGTTTGTTGTTGTGATTGTGAAGGATCATATGGTGTGATTGTAGCAGTTGGTTGAGTTCTGGTTGAGGAGAATAACTATTTTGAGCATACAAGGCAAGTTGTTGATTTTCCGGATGTGTAGGTGGAGCAATTTGAGCACGGAGAATCCTTTCCCTATCAACTTCCTTTTCATGAGGCTTCAAGTAATCTTACAACAAACCGTATGTATAACTATGCATGTTCTTCGCTTGACGGAGAAAAATGACATACTTCTCCCATTCAGGACCAAGACTACTCAGGAACTTAGTATTCACTGCAATTCTTGGCATGATGATGTTGTGTTTATCCAAATCATTGATGATGTCTGAAAATCGATGATGATAAGACTCTAGTTTCTCTCCAGGTTCAATCATGAAGTGTTCATAAGCCAAGTAAATTTTGGATTCCATATCCTCCTGATTGAGTGCAGATCCTTTCATAAGTAGATGAATGTGTTCCCACATTGCCTTTGCAGTCTTTTGAGCATCAACACTTCGAAGAATTGGGTTTGGTAATCCTAAAAGGATATATTGCATTGCAAGCTCATCAGCTTCATAGTGTAGAAGTTCGTTTGGATTCAGGTCTGCAACAGTAGCAATGTTTGATTGTTCATCTCTTGGTGGATTAGCAGTTGGATGTCTGGGTATAATGACAGTAGGCATCTGAAATGGACCTTCCAAGATAACCTTCTTTAAGAACTTTCCATGTGGCTTCTTTAGATCATAAAACCTAAAGAACCGTATTACCCATTGATCGTAGTTTCCTGGAGTGAGCATTGGAGGTCTATCAAGTGATCCAGCCTCATGAATTGATTGTTGGCTGCTTAAAGCTTCACACATCTTTGCAAACCAAGTGGGTTCCTTCATAGTGTTCCTTGATGGATATTGATGGAATTCATTAATGTAGGGTTGAACTTGAAGACTTGGTGGTGGTTGAACCATTTGAGGTTGTTGAATTGCAGCAAGTTGTGGAGTATGTTGCTGGTTAAATTGTTGTTGATAAACTGCTTGTAGTTGATTCCATTGTTGATGTTGTGGACTTAGTTGTTGTTGACGTTGAGAATAAGTGTAAGGGAAATAGTTAGAGTATGGTGGTTGTGACATGTTGAAAACTTGTGTTGGTAAAATGAATCTTTGTAGTCGAATGAACCTTTGTTGATGAAGTATCCTTAGGCGTAGAAATCACAATAAACCAAGTAGGACTTATGCGTAAAAACACCAAAGTTATGCGTAACAAAAAGAAGTTATGCGTAGGTTTAGCTTACGCGTAAGTATGGAAAAAACACTAAAGTTATGCTTAAAACAAGAAGTTAGGCGTAGAAAACTTAGGCGTAGGATTACCTTATGCGTAAGACTAAGATTAGGCGTAAGATAAATCTTATGCGTAGGAATTTCTACGCGTAAGCTTTATGCTTATACGTAATTTTAGGGTTTTTGCCCAAATGATCTTTGACACTATCACAGTGCAAAAGATATCCAAAGTCGATGTATTTTCAGGCTTATCCAAGCAAGAAAACACGGAGTAAACCACGAAACTGAAGATCAAACCAAGGATAAAGTTACGCGTAAGATTAGGGTTTCGATACGCGTAGCTTTACTAGTAAAATTGATTTTGCCCAAAGATATTTCTAAACCAATTTTTGTGTGATGAAATAGCTTCAATAACACCAAAAGAACACAATGGTGTGAAACTTGATGATCCAAAGCTCTTAAACCGGTTACGCGTAGGATAAAACCCTCATACAAAAACTAGTTTAAAAACAATGATCCACGCATAAAGTTTGAAACTTTTTGCCAAAAACAGTTATTTTAACACCTTAAAAAGTTGAAAGTACAAGAATCTTGGATTCAAAAGTGTAAAAAATACGTTTTTAAGCCAACCAAAGTATCAAGACGATACGTACGTTCTACGCGTAGGACCAAAAACCCACTTCAAGAAACAATACGTTCACCCAACTAGTAGGCGATTGATACCACTGTTAGGTCACTAGTTTTACAACACAAGCATCAAATAAAGAAATAGAGAGGAGAAGAGATCGGTTGAACACGTTAAATACGCACACACACGTTAAGAGTAGCACGGTTAGGCGTAGAGTGAAAGAGAGTGAATAAAATGAACAACCAACCCTCAAGTGAGGGTCATACAAGAGTATTTATAGGAGGGAAGCTAGGGCAACACTCCTAGTTCCCATCCTTTCCTTAATGGACATGGGCCTAAGCTCATGGGCCTTCTACATAAGCTTAAGGCTAATAACAAACATAAAGGCCATAATTAAGCTAACTATTACATATGAATCACTAACACTTGATTAAGGTTTAGGAGTGATTCCAACATTGTCCTTTTAAGCGATTTGTTGGTTTGAGCAATTTGTCTGTTTTGAGCAATTTGCTGGCTGAAGTGATTTGTCATTCTGAGCGATTTGGTACAAGTGAGAGATTTGTCTCTTGAGACTTATTGTTTCTTATTGTTACGTTTTACGGTTTCTCTTTTGATTTAATAAAATCCCGTGAAAGAATCTATTTTCTAGTTTAATCAAAGAGGTATAAAATCCCGTAGTATCTGTAATCATGTCTACCAACGTGCCTACAATCATCTCTTCTGTTGCTGAGGACGTTCAAGCTGCAAGATCAGATACTCGTCCACCTATGTTGGACAGAACTGATTTTGACTCATGGGCTCAACGAATCAGATTGTACTGCTTGGGTAAAGAAAATGGGGTTAACATTCTCAAATCAATTGATGAAGGACTGTACCAAGTTGAGACTACCAGAGACATACTTGAAACTGCTGCTGATGGCTCAGTGACATTAGGATTGGATAGACCAAAGACATATAATGAACTTATTAATAAGGAGAAAAAGAGATACGATGCTGATATTAGGGCCTCAAACATTGTACTTCAGGGTCTACCAAAGGACATCTGCAAGTTAATCAATCACAACACTAAAGCCAAAGTAGTTTGGGACAATGTCAAGATGCTGTTGGGATATAAAGTTAAAGTACTGAAGAAAGTCAAAGTACTGCTTAATGAAAGTCAAAGTACTGCTTCGTCAAAGCACTGTAAGGCTAAAGGACTGATATGAAAATCGTGTAAGGATTATTATGTAATTCTAGAATATTCTTATATTAGAATTAGTATTACTTATCGTACAAGGATTGTAATTGTAAACTGACTAGGGTTTTCCTTATGCATATAAAAGGACCCCTAGATTGGCATTAGAGAGACGTGACTTAGAACTTACATGCAAGTACGATATTAGAGTTATTTAGCGATTAGGTTTGTTAGTGAATATGTATAATAAGCAGGTTCAAAGTTTGGTTTTAATATAATCGTTGAAGTTTAAAGTTATTCTTCTTAGCTTTCTTAAAGTAGATTCCGCATACTTAATAGAGTTATATCAGTGTTTCATTGTTAGTAGTTTTGGATTTATCCAAGGTTGCTAAACCCTTACAAGCTACATAGTTAGTTTGGTCAGAGTATATCGATCTAACAAGTGGTATCAGAGCTTTTGTGGAAACTCTGATTAAGAGAAACCCTTAAAACCAATTTAACTACAAACCCTAAAAGATGTCGACTGAAGCTGTACCACTCCCATCCATCACCTCACTCAGAATTCCTATCATCAAGAAGGGAGAGTATGATCTCTAGAGCGTGAAGATGAGGCAGTACATTGCTATTACAGACCATGCACTGTAGGATGTGATTTTCAATGGTAATGGCGTTCTTGAAGAACCTATAGAAGTTCTTGGACAACCTAAACCACCTTAGCCTACCTTGCCAGCAGCTACATAAATTAATCAAGAAAAGGCTCTCAACATATTGTTGTCTCCTATTCCTGATGGTCACCTACTAAAGTTTCATGATGCTAAGGATGCAAAACAATTGTGGGCTGCTATCAAGATAAGATTTGGAGGTAATGATGCTTCCAAAAAGATGCATAGAAATCTGTTGAAGCAACAGTTTGAAACATTCACTGTTGGAGAAAGAGAAGGTATTGATGTTGCCTATGACAGATTCCAAAATCTCCTTAGTATGCTAGAGTTATATGGAGCAAAGGTATCTGTTGAAGATGTTAATCTGAAGTTCTTAAGAAGTTTGTCATTCGTATGGCATGTGGTTGCTACTATGATTAGAGGTCAATATGGTTTGGATACTATGGACTTTGATGATCTCTACAACAATTTAAAGGTGTATGAGCATGAGATGAATGGTCAAACAAACTCAAAATCTCACAACATTGCTTTTGTGTCTTCTAAAAACAGAGGCAACACTTCCACTAAAAGTACTGCTTATCCTGTTAAGAGTAGTGTTGGTGATAAACAGCATATTTACACAACCATGACTACTACCACCTCATCACCATCAAACACCATCAACTCTGATGATGTTGTATGTTCCTTCTTTGCTCAACAAGCCACTTTACCTGTGACTTATGAGGAAGATTTGTTGCAAATTGATGAGGATGATCTAGGAGAAATTGACATAAGATGGCAAGTTGCCATGATCACTGCAAGGATCAAGAAGTTCATGAAGAAAACAGAAAGAGGTGTTGAATTCAAACCCAAAAAGGGTATAGCATTTGGCAAATCTAAGATTGAGTGCTTTAATTGTCAAAGAACTGGACACTTTGCAAGAGAATGCAAGTTTGCTAAATATCAGGAAAATAGGATGATTGAGAAACCCAAGCTTGAAATAAAGGAAGTTCCTATTACTGAACCAAAACCAAAAGCTTTGGTTGCTCAAGAAAATCTATTAGAGGTTGACTGGAGTGCTGAATTTGATGATGAACAAGTAACCTACTCTATGGTTGTAATGGAAGAGTTTGATTGGAGCACAACTTTTGATGAGGAACCAGGATTTGCTGCTTTGGAATCAAGAGACGGTCTTGGAAGCTTTGATTGGAGCATGGAAAGTGAAGAGGAACCTGTTCTGCTTGCTATGGTAGCTACTTCACCAAGTTCATCCACTATCTCTGAGGTATGTTCTAAATGTAATGATTTTTATCAAAAAGTGCTTACAGATTATGTGACTGAAAGAGATAATTGTAGAAGGGCTAGGTCAGAGGTAGCTGGTTATCAATTAACTTTAGAGTCAATGGAAGCCAAAATAATAACTCATGAAAATAATGAAATGGCTTGGGCAGAAAAATATGAGCAACAAGATTATCAATTAAAATTGAGTGAATGAAAGTTAGGATGTAAGGTTTATGAACTTGAAAAGATGACCAAAAAAAGGGATGAATTGTTAGAAAAATTTTCTAGTTGGAAAGAATCTGGTCTTTCTGTAAGATATTAGTTTTCACATACACATCAAACCATAACACAAAGTGGCGTATGAATGAAGTTCTAGAGAGAGAAAGTTAGAGGTTTAGGGAACTTAGTGAGAGAAAGTGAAAGATATTATTATGAGCTCCAACTCTCTACCTTGGAAGGTAGAGAGTATTTATAGTCTTACATAAAACGCCACACATCGGGCTGTGGATCAGGCATACAGTGGGTAAAGACCCGTCCGTCCTCCACGGTGTTACTTAACTAAATACTACTTAACTTAAAATAACTACGACTACGAGCTTTCTAATGATTACATATACTTGAGGTGACCGACTCTTTAATACCTGGAATTTCTAATTCCTAACAATCTCCCCCTAAGGGAGGTCACCTCAATGATGTACTAAAATTACATTGAATACAGATAGATATTACATTAACAATTGTTCTTGCATTCTTGATGTAGTACTTTGCTCCTAAGCTCGTAGTCATTGATTCTTCGCATTGCATGCTTGGTTACTCCAAGTGGAGGTCTTTTACTGATCCACGTGATAATAAATTTGAGCCAGCTCTTGAGATCATCAGCTAACAAAAATCTCTGAGACATCCATTGTGGTGTTGTGACTTTAGGACCGACATGCTCACATTCTGGATCATGATATCTTCACATCAGAGTAGCAGAAGCTTTCGTTGATTCAAGATATTGGCAGCAGTGTAGCAGAAGCATGGAGTGAGAATATCAGAGTCATTGATGCACTAATCATGATTTCTTTTGAGTTGAATGTGTTAAGTGAGCATGCGGCTATGGATTGACCGCTTCATTCTGATCAGCTGCAAACGTCGGGCGTACCTGCATACAACAGTTAGCAATAAATCGCACGAAAGTGTCTTTGATCACTTTTGTTGAATTGAGGTACACGGCCCACGGTTCCCCATTGATCAGTACATGTACTGCCTGTGATCAGGTATAATTCCGAAGAATTTCCTTGACAGGGTTTCGCAGCTGCTCTAGCTGTTCTCAAACCAGAACATCTCAAAGAAGACAACATGGAGTGAGTGAACCAGCGAATTTTAAGTCCACTGATTGATGAAAATAGATTTGAAAAACAATCGTGTATTGCTCAATAGAAATTGTTTTTGCAATACAACGAAGGTTTTATTGAAAATCAATTATCAATCAGAAAAACACCTTTTGGTTTGAAAAATGAGTACACGGTCGATGTGCTAAAGAAAAGGGTTGTTAAGCACAAAGACCGGTTTTTCAAAGGTATCCGTCAATCCATAACCTGAACCAGGATTGATTCAAGACTTGAATCGCCCCATTGTTTCTGTTTAGTTGTCACATGGTTGATCTAATGAATAGATATCACATGCCACCTACCAGGAGCTTGTTTGATGTTGGCTCCAGAAGGTTTTCCATCTTCATTGTGAAAATGTATGCATATCACTCAGATGTTCTGGCAATACCACAAGGATAATGCGTAGGACTCAAGATATAATCTTATTTTCCACATTGTGTGAAGCAGAGAGTCTTCATTGAAAGTGTCCTAATGAGATTGATTGATGATCTCGAGGCTCTAGACTTAATTTTGTGCATATTTGGATCCTGTGCCGGAGACTAGGGAGAGGGTCTCCTTCTTCAATATCAACAATCTCTAAGAGAAAGTCGATAGATAATGTCGGTTCCCCGTAAGAATGAAACAAGTCCTTTTAAGAGGAGCTTGAGTGGTTTGGAAAGTTGAAGTGTAGTGCGTCACTGGGTCCATGACGTCTTGTCTTCAATACCGATGTTACCATCAGTAGCATATGAATTGAACCCGGTTTCTGCCCTAAGGTTGAATAAATGGAGGGCTATTTGTTTTCACCCTTTTCTCATTCAAATCTTTTTAATTCTTCAACCCCTTCAGTGCATACCAAGACTTCATAGCTAGAACCTTGTTGGGTTTATTCCGGTACTAGCTCAGTCTCAGTCCGCACTCTTCCCTTATCTCATTTTTCTCCTTTTATCATTATACCTAAGAACTCTACACTAACTAGTGGATAGTCCCTGGGTAGATCCCTCCGGTTCTGGTGGATCATGGGAACAAATACCTAACCTTATCATCCTTATATCACCATACATAAAGTAAAGTTGGTCGGTCTTTTTGGTATTGTTCACCTGCCATATGGAACCAATTGAAAACCATTTGAAATTCAATCCAGATACTTGTGATATATTATTAAAACATTTTGCACCTGAATTGTTTTTGATATTTTTAGAACAAGTGCTCCCCCTCAACATGTGCATCAAATGTTTGAAATCGTTTTGCACACGGAGGCAAGAGGAAGAATTTACTTCTTTGATTACCTTTTTCTAAAAGATATCAACATCACTTCCCTGATCAAATCAAGAAGATAAGGCGTTTCCAGGAAGGATGAGGTTTTCATAAGTTTGCTCCCCCTCAATATGTGCCTCGAGATTTGAAAAGAATTTTGCACATACTAGAGGGAACCTGCACATTGAGATAAGTTGATCACGTTTCAAATCATAGGTTTTAAGATAGATGCTCCCCCTCAACATGTGCATGAAAAATTTGAAATTGTTTGTCACATGCGTGAAGGATAGCATGTACATCCTTATGAAACCATCTACCGAATTATCAGTTTAAATCCAATTTAAATCACACATTCTCCCCCGATCACAATTTCATAATCATTTGAGATTTGTGATCTCTTATTGATTTAAATTGATTTAGAAAGCTTTTAAGGGGAATTGTGACTTGATTATGAAAGCGTTTTAACTGATACGGATCGGATTTTAAGACTTTAAACTCTATTGATAAAACATGCATGAATATCTTTTGAAAACAATTGAATGCCAAATAAATTTTTAATTTAATTAAAATCATTCTTGATGAGTGTCTAAATACTTATCATTTTTATACTGTTAAAATGCCAAAAACATCTGAAAACACTCAGAAACACATCAAAATGATAAAAATATCACAAACAAGTGTTTTATGTGTTTTAAATGCAAAAACATCAAAATCTGGTGAAAAACATATCAAGTTTGCATTATTGGCAGTTTTAGTCCCCCAAGTTTGAAAATATGTCAAAATCAGTCCCTGGTATATCAAAATAAGCAAAAATATCATTTAAGGTCCATGGGATTCATAAGTTGTCAAAATAAACCCTTTGAAGTTTAAAATTGCAAAATTACAACTTAGGTCCCTCAAGTTTGAATAATGTCAAAAATAGTCCTTGGAAATTAAATTTTATGCATAATGGTCCTTGTACTATTCACACATGGCAGGAATGGTCCTTATGATAACCTTGGAAAAGCTACAGTCTCAACCCTTCATGTTTGGTAGAATTGCATATTTGGTCCTTGGGTTAATAAGCTAAACCAAACGGATCCCTATTATTAACCAAACCCAATCCAAATCCTTTAACCCGGCTGGCCCAACTCCACCCAAGCCCAAACCCAAAACCAGTCCACCTGTTTAAAAAATAGAAAACCTTCCTACACTGTACATCGTCTCTCCCACCCCTGTAATCCAATACCAGACCTGTTTTCTCCTCCACCTCAACTTCCCCAGCTGTTAAAAGCACTCATCACCTTCCTTTACACCTCACACAACAGCCACCTTGCATTTAATGCATCCCCACCATGAACCTTTTACTGTAGCACTCACAAACCTCTGTTTTTGCTTTCCAAATCACCCTAAACCCATACCTACTTCACAAATTGTCTCCTACACCTCACATAACATCCCAAATTTCTTTAATTGATCTGAAACTTCTTCAAGCAACCTTACTCACTTTTGGCGCCAAAATCCAAATTGATGGCTAAGATGCGTTTGACTGCTTCAATGGTCAAGATTTTTGATGGGATTTGTTCAGAGACATGTGGGGAGTCTAAAAGATCAATATATATCAAGAATGAAGCAATGGAGAAAAACAACTAATATAATTTAGCTTAATATCTGTCGTTTTATTTAACTTTTCATTTCCAGTGTAATTTAAAGTTTCCAAGTACCTTTTTAAGCAATCTCAGTGTATTTTGAACCTTTGGAAGTAATCAATTTCAACTTTCATTTCAGATTTCATGTTATGCAATTTTTCCTAATTCAAAAATTTCAAGAATGTATGAATGTTGTTAAGTAGCTGTTATTATGGACTAAATAGGCCACATAAGTTACTAGATAGCTTATTAAAGCTATTAGACACTTTAAAAATCAGTATAGGATCAAAAAGACAAAAACACCAAAAATACTAAAAAAATAGTTGAAAAATAAAAATCCATGGAGAAAGATGCAAGAAAGCTGGAGCAGGGTAACTTTTGGATGGCCTTGGGTTAGAAGCTTATTGGTAAGCTGATAGGGGTGATACTTGGTCCTTGATCTCAGTTTTGAGCCTGGAAGCCATTGTAAGCCATTTGCTCATTTTTTGGCATTTCTCTGTTTTAGCTATTTCCTAGTTTAGATCTTTGTGTTTTATTGTTAATTAGATATAGTTAAGGATATTTAAGCAATAAATTCAGCTGTTTGTTCATTTAAATTTGTAGTTATTAAAAATTCCATTTTAACAGTTAAATTAGCTTAAGCTTAAATTGTTAGTTGTATGTTGTTATTGTTGTTAGTTAATGCTTCATTAGTCTCATTTAATGATATCATAAGGTCTGTAATCAGTAGCTTGGTCTATATCTGTGATTTGCTTTGAAAACTCACCAAGACAGTCATTAAAAGGGTGTTTGGATTTACCAGTTTAGCTGTGTTTAAGAGTGTTTCTGTTATTGCTTTTGCTAGATATATGTCTCATTAGGTCTAAATAACTCAAAGATACCACAAAAGTCAGTCCTTGTTCATCAAAAAGTCAAAATCTCATATATTTACCCTTAACAGTCCACTGTTGGGATTTTGAGTTGCAAGATTCATTTTACAAGCTTAAAGGTTGTTGGTCTAGCTTTAGATAATCTCATTTTAGCTTATTACAACATAATTATTGAGTAAATTCAATCTTAAGTTCATTAAAGTCAAACTAACTTAGTTTTTATAAAAGTCAAAACTGTCCCCTGTGCACAGTTGAGATAATCAATTTCAAGAGCTTGTAAAAAGCTCTCCAGTGTACCATAGCTTGTAATTCTTGGTTCCTTAGATAGCCAACCAAGCCATCTTGAGGACACCAGCTTAAGTTTCCATTTTGTAGCTTATTCTCTAGGGCTGCAAGTGCTTATTAGTTCTGACCATTTCATTTAGTCCAAGATAGCTCAGTAGTTTTCCAAATTTGAATAAGCTCATAAAAAACTATCCAGTGAACAAATCAGTGAGCATTTTAGCTTTTTGAAAAGCTGAGTTGGTCAACTTGTTAATCCCAGTCTTTGTTTTAATTTTCTAGCTTATTTAAGTGCTTAAAATTAAGCTTATAGGTGCCTAGTAAAAATAAAAGTGTCCTGTGCAATACAGTTAAGTAGTGCTTAATTATAGCTTAATCAGTGCTTATTATCAGTTATTGTGCTTGTTCAGTCTTTATTCTAGCTTATTTACATTAGCTTAACTTATTTCCATCATACTTGTACTTATTCAATAGCTTAAAAATCATTTTAGCTTAAAACTTGAGCTTATTTCCATTTAAGTGTAAACTGTGACAAAATCATAAGCTGTTTCAGTGCTTATCAGTGTTTTTTTGTAAAAAGCTGTAGTTGAGAAAAGTGCTTAATCTCATGTGCTTAGTTGGTCTGTAAAATAAAATTCGAAAAAAAATATTTTGCAAAAAGGGGGTAGGCAGGCTCGAACCTGAGACCTCCCCCTTTGTGAGAGTGATATAAAGTGTACCTGTAACCATTGCGCCCTTGGGTCTTTGACTGTTAGAGTTTGCACAAAATACTCTCTTATACACATTTTACCCAGTTTAGCTTATTAAGTGTAGTTAGCTTATTTCGAGCTTATTTTAAGTAGCTTTTTCAAGTTTTTTATTTTTCATAAATCTGTATTAGTATTAAGTATTTTATAAAAAAGTTTCAGATTTTTCTCATTTGTTTTAGTATTTTTAAACATTTAATTAGTGTTTTTTAGTAATTAATTCATAATAAAAAATATAAAAGTCTAAAATATATAAATCTTTTTTCTAAAATTTTCTTTTGTCATATAGTACGTAATAAAATTAGTTTTACATTCGTAGGCCTTTTATTTCATAAATTTTACGTTTTGTCTTGCGCTCCAGCGTAATTTTTATACATAACGCTCGTTTTAATTTTAAGTAACGTTTTTAGATAATTTGAGTTTACGTTTTAGTTAATATAGTTTATTTAAGTTATTTTATTTTATAAAATCATAAAAACATCATTGTAAAAATAGTGATAGCGTTTATTTAATATATTTTAACTTTTTAATTTCTTTTAATTTGCATTTAAGTCGCTGTAATTTGTAGATCTTTTCTTTAGGTAATTATCCATCAAAAACCTTACTGATCACTATCCTTAGTGATCATTCTATCATCTGATCAAGTGTTTATACACCAATTCATCCTCCGTGGGACTTAACGACCCAGGAATTCCCTATATTCCTCTGATCTTTAATTGCATTAGTGTTTGAGCTGTTTTAAGTTTGTTATGGTTGACCATTCACAAGTGGTTAGCTTGTGTAATTAAACTTGACGGTTTTGCACCAATCAAATTTTGGCGCCGCTGCCGGGGAGGCTGTAAGCGTGTTCTAGCATTTTCAGACCCGTACTTGCACATATACCACAGTTTGTAAAAAGTTTTCTGTAAAGTTAAATACAAATCAAAAAGTTCATTAACACTTTTCCTAAAGTGTTAAAAACCCAAAAATAAGATAAAACAACAAAACAATCGTAACGTTTTCTATCTTGTGTTTCTTTTAAGGTGATTCTTAAAGAGATACGATTTGGTTAAACGAGACGATACCAAAAATATTTTCCAAAAGTTTTTGAACCCTTTGCACAAATCATACCTACGTCTTTTCAGTGGTACTTAATTTCTACATAAAAATCAACCACCGCAAATCAAGGCAGTGCACTACCTAACTGGGGGTGCGACCATAATAAGTTCCCGAACATCAGATTTAAAACTTGCCTTTGTGTCACTTGTGATTTGGTGTACCTTTCTTAAAGAAGCCATTTCATTTGGGATTATTGGTTAAGTTCACTTGTCGTTTTGCCTCATTTGTTTTGAAAAATTGATTTTTATACTTAGTGCATGCGCACTCGTTCTTCCAGTTCTACAAGTCCACTTTCAGAACTTGGAAAGATTCCTCGTAGACGTAGAGGACGTTCAGCTCCTTCAGCCGTGACTGAGGAACGTCTACCACCACCACCCCCTGTCGAAATGGCAGAAGACAAACCCATGAATGAGCTTCTCCAAGCACCCATCGACGGTTACGGAGATGCCATTGTTGTCCCAGCCATTGTGGCTGATACCTTCGAGCTCAAAACCGGGTTACTTAATCTGGTAACCCAAAGCCAATTCTATGGTTTTGAGCGGGATGATCCTCATGCACACATTCGATGGTTTAACAAGATTGCATCTACCATCAAGTATAAGAATGTCCCACATGAAGCTATCAAGCTTCTTCTGTTCCCATTTTCTCTAGAGGGACAAGCCTGGAATTGGCTTGAGAAACAACCCCCTCGTTCCATTGAGACATGGGAAGATCTAGTTACCAAGTTTGTTAACGAATTCTATCCTCCATCCCGAACCACAAGTCTTAAGAATGAGATAATGAAATTTTCTCAGAGATTTGATGAATCATTCGGGGAGGCATGGGATCGTTACAAAGAATTGCTCCGCAAGTGTCCACATCATGGTTTTACCGAGTTAATGCAAATGGATACTTTCTATAATGGTCTGAGACAAGCTGACCAAGACTCTCTGAATGCCTCCGCGGGAGGTAATTTCCTTAGCAAAACCACAAAAGAAGCCTTACAAATCATTGAAAACAAGTCCCAGGTCCGTCCTTTCCGCACAAAGACATATCAGAATCAGTCTAATGCTGGACCTTCTACTTCATCTCCTGTGAGTACATCTAGCACCGATGCTAAGATTGATAAACTCACGGACATTGTTCAGGCTTTGGTTCTTGCTAACCAAAAGAAAGTCACTTTCACTCAAACACCATCACATGGTGAAGTGAAGAAAGTTGAAGTTTGTGTTACTTGTGGTGGTCCTCATGCATACTACAACTGTACTGCCACCGATGGTAGTCCGTTTGAAGCAAATGCTATAGCCGGTACTTCAAATCAAGGAGGTAATCAATACCGTCCTCAGAATGAACTAAACTACCGTGCTAACACTTATCAGGCACCACCCGGTTTTAACCAGAATCTTAACCGGAATCAGAATCAACCTAGAATGAACCAAGGTTATCAAAACCAAGGTAATTTCTATCCTGTACCCAATCAAGGTTTCCAACAACAAGGAAACCTTCATCAAAACAATTTCAATCGTGGGAATCAATTTCATGGGAATGTGAATCCTAATCAAGGGAATTTTCAACAACAAGGTCCTAATCAAAACATCAGGCCTCAGAATTTCCCTCCACATCCTCCAGTACCATCATCTGATGAGTTGCTGAAACAGTTCATGAAATCCCAAGATGAAATGAACAGGTTGTTGGTCAGCCAGATTGCTGATCTCAAGAAGTCTTTAAATGATCAACCCTCGGGCTCAGGAAAACTTTCGAGCAACACGATCGCTAACCCGAGGGGCGATGCTAAGGCGATCACGACCAGAAGTGGTGTTTCATACAATGGACCCGCTATTCCTACTACCTCTTCTTCTTCTCTCCCGAAGGTAGTGGAAAGTGAACCTAGGACACACAATGGACCTACGACTCCAATGCCTCCTCCACTAGGAGAAATGAGTTAAGTTACCAAGGCGACAAAGGACAAGGAACTTCCTATTGATAATGGAAGTACCACACACGTCCTACCTTCGGTAATCCAACCTCAAGTTGTCCAGAAACCCAAGTCTAATCCAGGAGTTGTTTTTGAACCACCTGTAGCTCCCGTTGAAAATACCAAATCCAAATCTTCTATTCCTTATCCATCACGTTTGAATGAGCAAAAGCTCCGTGAAAAAGCTAGTCATCAAATGGACAAATTTTTTCAAATTTTCCAAGAACTACATTTTGACATAAGCTTTGCGGATGTTATCATGCTGATGCCCAAGTTTGCATCAACTCTCAAACACATGTTAAGCAACAAGGAAAAGCTGTTTGAAATGGCTAAAACTCCTCTTAACGAGAACTGCTCTGCAGTTATCCTGAAGAAGCTTCCAGAAAAGCTTGGAGATCCTGGAAAATTTCTCTTACCTTGTGTATTTCCAGGAATGGTTGAATGCTTTGCCCTAGCAGATCTTGGTGCAAGCATCAACCTGATGCCTTATTCAGTTTGGAAGAAACTTTCTCTTCCAGAACTCACTCCTACATGCATGACTCTCGAGCTTGCAGATCGTACAATATCCCGTCCTCTTGGCATTGCCGAGGACGTATTTGTGAAAGTAGGAAAGTTCCATTTTCCAGCTGACTTCGTGGTTGTTGATTTTGATGCCGATCATCGGGTTCCTCTCATTGTTGGTCGAGGATTCCTGAGAATGGGCCGTGCTCTCATAGATGTATTTGAGCAAGAAATCACATTACGTGTTGGTAATGAAGCTGTAACTTTTAACCTTGATCAGACTTCGAGGTACTCCGCAAATTATGATTCTGAATCGGTTAACCGAATAGATATCATTGATGTTGCTTCTGAAGAGTACTCTCAAGAAGTTCTTGGTTATGATCATAATTCTTCGAGTGATAATCTCACTCATTCATCTCAACCCATCATCGCCAATTCTACTCCTTCTCTCACCCCATTTGAGGAAAGTGACTTCATCTTAGAAGAGATTGAAGCTTACTTATCTAGTGATTCTGTTCCTTGGGAACTTGATCACGCTCCCATCGACATTGAGGGGGGCATACTTCTCATTGAGAAGTTACTTAATGATGATCCATCATCATCATCACTCCCTCCCGTCGAACTTCATAACAAGGAAATCAAATCAGTTGAGAAAACTAAAGAATTTCCTGAGGTTGAGCTTAAGGACTTACCACCTCATCTCGAGTATGCATTTCTTGAAGTTGATGATAAATTACCTGTCATTATTGCTAGAGATTTGAGTAAAGATGAAAAAGCTGCTCTCATAAAAATCTTGAAGTCACACAAACAAGCAATTGCTTGGAAACTCTCCGACATTAAGGGTATCAACCCTGAGTTCTGTACTCACAAAATCTTGATGGAGGATGACTTTAAACCAGCAGTTCAACATCAGAGAAGAGTAAATCCAAAAATCCATGATGTTATCAAACAGGAGGTTATCAAACTTCTTGATGCTGGATTGATTTACCCTATCTCAGACAGTCCTTGGGTTAGCCCAATTCATTGTGTTCCTAAAAAGGGTGGCATTACTGTTGTCACAAATGAAGATAACGAGTTAATTCCAACTCGTCTGGTTACGGGATGGCGTGTTTGCATTGACTATCGTAAGTTGAATGACGCCACTCGTAAAGACCATTTTCCTCTGCCCTTTATGGACCAGATGCTTGAGAGATTAGCAGGGAATGAATACTATTGTTTCCTTGATGGTTTCTCGGGTTACTTTCAGATTCCCATTGATCCAAAGGATCAAGATAAAACTACATTCACCTGCCCATACGGAACTTTTGCCTACAGACGTATGCCTTTTGGCTTATGTAATGCTCCTGGCACGTTCCAACGATGTATGATGGCCATTTTCCACGACATGATCGGGGAAACAATGGAGGTGTTTATGGATGACTTCTCGGTCATTGGGGATTCGTTTCAAACATGTCTCTCCCATTTAGATAAAATGCTTCAAAGGTGTGAAGACACCAATCTTTGTCTAAACTGGGAGAAAAGCCACTTTATGGTCAAAGAAGGCATAGTCCTTGGCCATAAAATTTCAAAGAACGGGATTGAGGTAGATAGAGCAAAAATCGATGTTATTGCTAAACTACCTCATCCTACTACCGTCAAAGGTATTAGGAGTTTTTTAGGTCATGCTGGTTTCTATCGTAGATTCATACAAGATTTTTCCAAAATCGCCCGGCCAATGACCCATCTTCTTGAAAAGGATGCTCCTTTTATCTTCTCACCCGAGTGCATCATAGCTTTTGAAACATTGAAGAAAAAGCTTACAGAAGCACCCATTCTCGTTGCTCCTGACTGGGATTTACCCTTTGAACTTATGTGCGATGCAAGTGATTTTGCTATCGGTGCAGTCTTAGGGCAACGCAGAAACAAGCATTTTCAGCCTATTCACTATGCAAGTAAGACTATGACTGAAGCTCAAACTCATTACACCACCACAGAAAAAGAGCTATTAGCCGTGGTGTATGCATTTGAGAAATTTCGGCCGTACTTAATTTTGACCAAATGTGTAGTTTATACGGATCACTCGGCTCTCAAATATCTCTTTGCAAAACAAGATGCAAAGCCGAGATTGCTCCGTTGGGTTCTCCTTCTCCTGGAATTTGATATCATCATACGTGATAAAAAAAGGAGCTGAGAACCTGGCTGCTGATCATCTGTCCAGATTAGAAAACCCTCACCAAGATGTTTTCGAGAAAAAGGAAATAAATGAAACATTTCCTCTCGAGACACTCAATGCGGTTTCTTTTCGTGGAAATTCTTCTACCCCATGGTTTGCTGACTTCGCAAATTACCATGCGGGTAACTTCATTGTGAAAGGGATGTCAACCCAGCAGAAAAGCAAATTCTTTAAAGATGTTAAACATTACTTCTGGGACGACCCTTTCTTATTCAAAATCTGTGCGGATCAAGTCATCCGACGGTGTGTTTATGGACAAGAAGCTCTTGACATTCTCAAAGCTTGCCATGCTGGACCCACCGGGGGCCATCATAGTCCAAACTACACCGCCAAAAAGGTGTTTAATTCCGGGTTTTATTGGCCCACAATCTACAAAGATGCCCACGAATTTGTCAAAACTTGTGACGCTTGTCAACGTCATGGAAACATATCTCAAAGAAATGAAATGCCACAAAATGCCATTCAAGTTTGTGAGATATTTGACATCTGGGGTATTGATTTTATGGGGCCATTTCCATCTTCTCGTGGTAACAAGTACATACTCGTGGCTGTTGACTATTTGTCAAAATGGGTTGAAGCGAAAGCTTTACCTACAAATGATGCCCGAGTAGTTGTGAAATTTTTGAAATCTCTCTTTGCCAGGTTTGGAACTCCTCGTGCTATAATCAGTGATCATGGTACACATTTTTGTAATGACCAATTTGATCGTGTCATGCAAAAGTATGGTGTTACTCACCGTCTATCTACTGCATACCACCCCCAAACAAGTGGGCAGGTGGAAGTTTCAAACCGTGGTATTAAAAGAATCCTTGAAAGGACAGTAGGTGAAAATCGTGCATCATGGTCGGATAAACTGGATGACGCACTCTGGGCTTTTCGTACAACTTACAAAACACCAATTGGGTGTACTCCATACAAGCTAGTGTACGGAAAGGCATGTCATCTTCCGATTGAACTAGAGCACAAGGCTTACTGGGCCTTGAAGCATGCAAACTTCGATATACAGACAGCCGGTGATCACAGAAAAGTTCAAATGAATGAACTAAATGAACTTCGTGATCAAGCATACGAGAACTCTTTAATCTATAAACAAAAGACAAAGAAGATTCATGACTCTAAAATCAAGAACCGCGTTTTCAACGTTGGTGATCGAGTCCTTCTTTTCAATTCAAGATTGAAAATTTTCTCGGGAAAGCTTAAGTCCCGTTGGTCTGGTCCATTTACAATCACTAAGGTTTATCCTTATGGTACCATTGAGTTATCTCAGCCTGATGGTCCAAATTTTAAAGTAAATGGTCATCGATTAAAGCACTACTTTGGAGAGGACATTCCACCCGTGATTGTCCCGGATCTGCAAACATTCCCCATGAACCAATGAATGCGGGGATCGAGTCAAGCTAGTGACTCGGGAATCAAAAATAGTAGCACACACCATATGGGTTTTCATCCATATTTCTGTCTTCTTATCCCCTTTCTACCACCCTAGTGTGGGGGGGGGGGGGTTTGCCCCACATGTTGTATATATCATCTAAAAAAAAAAAAAAAAAAAGGTGTATATATCAAAAACAAAATAATGGCCGTAATATTTCCCTTTTGTGTTCTATGTTTCGGCATAACCGCCGGTACTTTGAATATTGAGGGCAATATTCATTTCTAAGTGTGGGGGGGAATTCTCACGAATTTCCATGTAATTATCCACCCAACTCCCCCGTTTTTGGCCAAAATTTTTTTTGGAGTAAGTGTTTTTCACTTACTCAGCAAATGGTAATCAGTCCGCCATGTCTAACCCACATAAGGATTGGCTAATCCAGGAGCAAACGGCTCTTGGTAAAGATATCTCAAATCCGTTTATGGCTTGCAATTTGCCTAAAATTGTATGGTGTTCAACTCACCATATCTTTAAACTAGTGAAAAGTTGGCTAGCCCGCAAGTTTATGGCTTGTGGTAAAGGCAGTTGGAAATCCATAATTGGTAATCGACTCACCAAAGATAATATTAATAATTTATCTAAGAGTTGGCTAGTCCAGAAGCAAACGGCTTCCGGTAAAGACAAATCAAATCCGTTCACAGCTTATGATTTGCTCAAAATCATTTGGCTATCGTTGTGTGATAGAAACAAAGACCTTGATAGATCTTAAGCACTCGGGGATCGTTAGTGTTGCCGATGTAATCACAAGCAAACTAATAGAAGATCTCTACAACTTGATATGTAGCGGAAAATAAATACAAGTTATAATAACTAAGAACACTTTTGATCCTCTATGGATCTTTGATTATAGAAACTCTATGTTTCGGATAGAATACAAGACTTGAGAAACTTAAGAAAAGCTTTTCTATTACAATCTAATATGGTTTCTTATATAGGCAAGAAACCCTAATGAGCGTTGACAAATTACACTTCTACTACTAAACTAGACTAAGCATGCAACTAGACAAGCATGCAACTAATCATATTGTTTTGTTAATCATCGTGTTTTATTCTGAGTAAGCTCTACATAATACGGCGCCAACCTATACATACGGCGCTGACTTTTACTCTAAAACTGAGCTTATCTCTCCTACGTGGTTCCCACTTTCAGCAGCAACACACTGTCTGCATTATCACTTCTGCTGAAGTATAACTTCGGCAGCATCAGTTCTTCTTCGGCAGAATCTCTTCAACTGAAGCTTCGGCAACCTTATAAACGGATTTGTCTTGTCTTTACCTGTAGCCGTTTGCTCAGGACTAGTCAATTCTTAGGATTGGTGAATTGAGAACCAAATATGGAGTCAGGTGCCTTTACCACATGCCATATTCATGTGGGCTAGCCAATTCTTGGATTCCAAACAGGAATAGACCATGGTGAATTGAGGACCATACAACCCTCAGCAGTTAA